>DWQW01012618.1:0-10714 GCA_018249695.1 Heliconius erato demophoon | reverse complement strand
AACATGAGTGACTCAGTGACACTGACGTCACGTAACTGCGGCCTACATTGCCGGGGTCCCGATATGGCGCTAGTGCAACAGAACAAATGTAAATACTAATTGTTGTATGTCTCTTTGTTTGTATTGCTTAATTTCAGTACCAAAACAGATCGTATGCAAATAGAGCAGAATAAGCGTGTTTTAGTTTTAGAAAGTGTTTGGGGTTTTGACAAATATATAAGACTAGTCTTCGCCTGCAACTTTGTTTATGTGGACTTGGACGAGACGAGAAGAGACTTAGATGAGAAGTGAAATGGAAATTTGTCTCTTAAAGCGCCTCTACACTCTCTAACCTAAATACAGGACAAATTTAAAGTTTCTACGTCCTGTAATTTCGTTTGTACGTTGTCTGTCAATTTGCACATTGCAGGGTAGACAGAGGGAACCTTGTGTTAAGACACTCCGTTCCCCCACTTTCTGCCAAATTCTGGAGGCATTGCGTGTTGAGTGACAGAACTCAACGCCGCGCTTGTCCTCTACACCAGAGCGAAGAAATGGAAATATAAATTTAAGCAAATATTTCAAAAAAATAAAAATAGAAATAGAAAAAAAATAAAAGGAGAAAGCATGTTAAAAAGAGATCCATGAAAAAATAGGAAGTTAAGAAATGGACTGACATGTCAAGAAAATACGTGAAAAATATATAAATTATTTACAGTTTTACACGTAATAGTAACATTATTACATATCTACTTACGTAAAATTGAACTACTTACGACGACTGCTTTCCAGTATATACATTTTACATACCTGAAACAAAATTAATATTTGTTTAAATATTTATGAAGAATTAAAAATTAATAGTAAATGTTTGGTTCGCAGAAAGTCTTGAGTTTTAAAAAAACGTCTATAATATTTCTGAAACGTCATTCATGCTTCAATAGTTTATTAAAAAAATAATAAAAAAAGATATAGGTAGATATCTCTTTTAAAGACAACATATTATTTTTGTCTTTATTTTTATACCAAAAAATATTTTATAAGTAAAATAATCCAAAGGAAAACATTTAAGAATTGAATTTGAATGCATAACCACTTGCTTTATTATTTGAACGCTGTCATTCATTGAGTAAATATAGGTAACTAGTATTTATATTTGAGGCCACGGGCACGGCGCAAGGGCACAAGCATGCGACTGTAAATGCGACAGGTTGTGGGTTCGCTTTCCACTCGAGGAAATTAAATCTTTAATATTTTTATTTCTTTCAACAGGCTCTCAATACGCAATGCCTACAGAACAGTGTTTTAATGACCAACGTTTCTTAACAAAAAATTCCTAGATTCCCTCCGCTTACCCTACTATGGTGTATCACATGCCACATTTTAAGTGCCGGAGATAATTCTGACATGTAAACTATATATATATATATACTAGCCAATAGCCCTTCTAGATACATGGACTTTCCAACACAAAAATATTTTTTTAATATAAACTATTAGTTTATGAGATAAGAGAGCTTAACCTAACCAACTCTTATTTTGATATTAGTATAGAAGTATAGACAGTTATCTACATATATATATTTAATGTCCCAAGAGGTTGGTCGAACGGTTTTTAATTTCGCCACACAATCAGTGTTAAGGCAAATTGTTCGATAAATCAATGGAGCTTCGTAAAAATACTTGTTTAATTTTTTTTTCTTGGTGTTGATTTACCATATCATATTAATAATGGGAAGCTTTATATCGAAAATTTGAAGTCAACTTTTTTTTATTACTAGCAATTGTAGGTGACTTTACTCGTTTTAAAGTCAAAATAGTTAATCGTTTAGTTTTCTTTTGCCTTTTTTATTTTTTCAATACATCTCCTGCATCGCGAAGGCTAAACAGGAGGAGGAGTTAAGTACTAATATATATTTTTAGTGGAAACGCAATTGTCCTAATGATAACGGAATATCTCAACACTAGGTCACTCACTATAGAATAATATTATAATATTTTTTAATTTGAAAAAAATAAGAAGTTGTAAAAATTTATGGTACATTTCATTAAATTAGAACAAGAGCAGGAAGCCGTAAGTAACCTCTTTCTTCTTTTCTTAATACTATTAATAATCTATTTTTCAAAGTCTACTGTCATATGACTTTTAATCAAACTACAATACAAATGTTATAAATATAAGAATAATATTAATATATTTCATATAGCTTAAAGAAAAGAAATAAGAAAATATAACGTAAGAAATAAAACTATAAAAAAACTACTTAAACTTTTAAGCTGATGGCAAAAAGTGCAAAAGGCCTTCTTAAAGCAAATTTCCATAAAACGTAGTTCTTAGGATAAGTTCGAAGTTTAAAAGCTTTATAAAGTTTTTTCGTTTAAAATATACTTTAAGAATGAATCATTAAAGATAAATATACCATTTAAATCAATTATCAATTATTATAAAATTTTAGCATGTACTTATAGTTATGTAATTAAATATATATATTGTAATGTGAAATTGTTAAATATACATATATAAACATTCGCTTAACCTTAGATCTAAGTAAAATTTTGTAAAATAATGTAAAGTTAAAAATATAATTTTCCTATTATAGGTATTAATTGTATGTAAACGATAATGTAATTAATATATATGATAAGGAAATTAGATATAATAATACATTTAAAAAGGGTACGGACCAAGTGTCTGTAGTGTTAAGAAATAACAATAAAAAAATATACCATTCAATTATATAACAAGCTGTTACCCGCGGCTTCATCCACGTGGTCAAATGGAAATAACATGGAGCGGTTTAATCACCTATTCTATGTCGGTTACTTCGAAAAGATTGATGTGATTATAGCCTATAATATTTTTTTAGAAAATGGACTATACAACAAGATTTTCCCAATCCGAACTAATTCATGAGATTAGAGCGTTCAACCAAACAAACTCTTCAACTTTAAATTATTTTTCAATAACAAACTGACAATATGTACAAAATATATGTAGTATACATATTTTTATAGAAAATGGACAAGATGAGCAAGATTTTTGACAAATTGAAAGAGACACGCCCGCCTATTTATTATAAGAGTAGACCCACATACTGTTTTTAAAGATAATTTTTTACTCTACCACTGTTACTTTACGTTTCACTTGAACAAGATTTTGAGTAGTAACTTATAAGCGGTGATCGTTATTCTTCTTGATTTATTTCTATTTCCTTGCCCTAGTAGTTAAATTACGGCGTTGAGTTTCGCCAATCAACACGCAATTTTTTGAGTAGAAAGCAGCTAACAAGTTAAAAGACATTAAGCTCCCTCTGACTACGGCGATATGGGATATATACAACATGAAACTAAAAAATGTATATTTCGAAAAATCTCACTCTCCCCAAGAAACCTACATAAGAATGTTCCAATTTATTAAGTCCAGTAATTTTATCTGTGCGCTGTACTCCGCAGATAGCATGGTAAACAGAGGGAACCTAGTGTTGGGACACTTAAATCCCCAACCTTCTGTTCGCCACTTTCCGCCAAATTCTTAAGACACAGAGTGTTGAGCGGCAGAACTCAACGCCGCATTGTACTTTGCTACCAGATCTAGAAAAGTTTTTTATTTTAACAACTGAGTTTTTAAATCAAAATTAAAAATTGCACTTAAATTAGTAATATAATAAAATGATTGTCTTTCTAAATAAACTATAACAAATAAATGTTCAACAAAGTAATATATTGTAATGTATGTAGAGAATGTACATAGAAAACGAGACGCCACGGGGCGTTTGGACCACACAGCCGCTACCAGCCAGTGCACTTGCAATTACATTTAACAAATTAATAGTAATAAATGAGGACAGAGCAGCACAGTTGGTTATTTAGAGTATTTTAGTTTATATGGTCTAGTCGGCTAAAATATGAAAAATAATGTGTAATTTTTTTGCTTCTCCTTATATCCAGTATAAAGCAAGGTAAACCGCTCCCTAATTTTCGCCCAAATTTCGATACATTGTACTTTGAGTGACGAAACTCAACGCCTTTATCTGTATTGTTATCAGAGCGAGAACATAGAATAATTTACTCTCCCAAATGGGAATCAAATCCACAACTGTCGCGTTTATAATCAGACGTTGCACCGTGCCGCTGCGCTACGTCCTGGCTCCGGTAATAAAGCGCGGCGTTGCGGTTCACTATTCAACATGCAAGTTTGTCATGTCTCAAAAGTTGCATACCTCGCTATATGCGGGATACAGCGTGAAAATTTTTGTTTTTTTTTTGTAATCATAAATCTCGAACGCACATTACTTATACTTCATTATTTCTATTTTTTTATAGTAATTTTCTTATTTTTTATTAATTGCTCCTTCTAGACAAGGACTTATTCTGTTTCAGCTTTAAAACGATCTCAATGACACAACCCAAACAAGCATTAAAAAGCAATTATAAATTTTAAACTGTTGTCACATGTTAATTGCGTTTTATATTTTTAAACGATATCGATTTTTTTAAAATATTATGAGAAAGTGCCTGCAAGGAATTTCTTGGGCCACTTTTCTTATCACACACGATCGCCTTACGTAAATTAACCATATAATTACCATTATATAAAAAAAAACTCGATACTGTTATAATTGAAGTTTTTTTTTTTTTAATTGTTGACATAGCCGTAATTTAATCGTGATATTTGATAAGTGCTTCAGGTGTTTGTGGGTTAATAATGCACAGAGTACATCGTCCTCATAATAAAAGCGATCTAGCTTAAATAATTGCAATTATTTTTCATTTTAAGAGTGACACAAGGATGTGACTGTACACGAGGCAGGTTGTGGGTTCGACACCCACTCGCACTTTGTCCTAATGTCTAGGCAAAGCGCGGCGTTGTCTCGTAAATTGTAAAAATGTGCGGAAAATGTAGAATAGAGTGTCTTAACACTAGATTCCCTTTGTCTACCCTGCAGTGTGCGAGATTTAGCGGGAATAAAAATAGAATAATCAATATTTTTCATATTTTTTTTGAGTCAATGAAAAATTTGCGACCAGACTACTATTACACTAAGGATTTGAGGTGACAATAGGCTGATTTATTTTAGCTTCAAGCTTTACACAACCCAACTATATTTTTAAAATATACGACTGCTTTTTCGGCTTTACTTTTCCTTACAGCTTTAAATTTCTCCTTTAATGGTGATGTTTATATTAATGACTAACAGTAAAATTGGACAGAATATCTTAACACTACTTTCCCTCCGCCTAGTAGGTAGTTACTATATAGCGTGAAACATAAAAAAATAGAAATGCAGTATTTTATATATTGAAATTTATAGCAACAACTGTGAAAAGTTAATGCAGCCAAGAAAAATGTTTGTAGACGAAATGTGAGTGTCAATTTTAATTAGTTACCTCTTAATGGAGTACAGCGATTTCATTGCATTTCAAAATGGCGGCGCGTGGCGGGAACGACTACTGTTGCCACTTTCGACAGGTCATTTAAAATATAATACGTGAAAGCAATATTGTCAACTAAAATATTAATTAAATATATTAAAGTTCTTCAACCATGTTGAAATTTTAATTTTATAATATGATGGAAATTTTAAATATAATGATTTTCAATAAAATATTTATATTAATAAAACTCTTTTGTTACTCAGTGATTGACATGCAAGATACAAACTTAATTAGGAAGTTGAAATTCAGCGTGTAGGTAAGGAGTGTAAGCATGGACATAGAATAGGGGGGTCCCTCCTGGTGGTCCTTGCCTACCCCAGAGTAGTCTTGTGCCCACCGAATGAATTTTACTATTAATTAGCCCTGAAAATTAAAAAAAAATACTCTACAATAACAGATCTGTTCAATGTTAGGAATAGTTTAGAATAATTAAAATCTATATAATTTCTCAAGCTAAAAATAATAAAAAGATTTGTGAAATCGATTTAATTATTTTTTTATGTAGTAAACCAAAAATAGTTAACTAACAATGTTTACACACATAAATATTTAAATATATAAAGTACAACAATTAAACTAAATTGGCATAATTA
The DNA here is from genome assembly GCA_018249695.1 of Heliconius erato demophoon. Lineage (NCBI taxonomy): Eukaryota > Metazoa > Arthropoda > Insecta > Lepidoptera > Nymphalidae > Heliconius > Heliconius erato. Next base: position 4,706 of record DWQW01012618.1, on the reverse strand, counting down.
ATTTTTAACATTCCAATTTCCAATAGTCTCACTATATGCCTATCACGAGATGCATCGCGAAGTGCCCGTACTGGAAATTTTGGCACTTTAATCGATTATTACCGAGAGTCATCGTGTGTGAAAATAATAATATATCTTCATATATCATTTGCAGCAAAACTTTTACCCGACTACGCCAAAAGAGGTGATTATGCAGAATTAATGATTTTGATCTTGATTTTGGATGAAGGAAATTATGATTATATGATTTTTTGTTATTTCTTGTCTATTAATATAGTTTATTTTATAATAAACTCGCACCGACTAAAACTGAAGATACGAAACAGATAAAAATCTTATATCTTACAGCAACATTGTCAACATTAGCAAACGGGCATATCAATACAAATACAATACAATTTTCCTTAATAAATCAATAACCCATATTAATTCATACATACATACTGATAAAAAAGTAAGAAAGGTAGCTCAAACCGCCAGATCCGAGCAGATAATTTGCTTACAATATAATCGGACAGGGATTGCCGGCCTGAGCTAAGGGGCAAAAAGCGAGCCATAGGAAACGGCTATTATATTCAAATTCGGCTCGGTAGAGGCAATTTATATGGATTTTATTGACAAGACCAAAAGCCAGCGCGAAATTCCTAAAGAAAATAACTTTAGCTTCGTTTCTCTTTAATTGAGGGGACAATATCGTTAAAGCGTTGTTACTTAGAGTATAGACACTAGCGCTCTTGCGCGGCTTCGTGTGGTACAATTGGAATTATTAACCGGTGAAGACTAGTTTGGACTATCTTGGTTTGGTTGTTCAAATTATGACTTTTCTATGATATTTCATAATATACGTAAAATCTCTTAGTGTTGAACCTGACATAGCAAAGACGAATATTTATAAAAAGTTATATATAAAAATCTTTCCTTAATATAGAATAATACTAAAAATAAAAAAAATACTATATTATCTCGACGTTTTGAAGTCAGTATTAAAATATTATCCACATTTTGTAAAAAAATTGTCAAATACTTTACTTAGTTACAATATTGTTTTTGTTCTTAAGTTATTGTATGACAGATATTTAAATTATTTCATATATTATCGTAAAAATAACGGAACTTTTGGCTGTTTTTCGTTTTTTAAACAGTACTTGCAAAGCTCGGAAGAAGTGGACACAATGCGGGATTTCTTAAGACAGATTACAGAGAAGCGCATTAATAAGGTGTCATTTACAGGCAACGGGATCGTGACGATATCGGAAAGACTCCTAGCAGCTTTATAAAGTATTCTATATTAAGTATTGTAAATATTGTTTTTTAAACGACTGTTTAATTAATGTTTACTTAATAAAAATATTAGGCGCTTTTTAAATAATACCACCTCACATCGTAATATATAAAAATAATATAGAAAATTTTAAAATTAAGAATTAAATTTAAAAGTTGTGATGCCCGTCGTGGCGCTGGTTACGATGGTTATGAGTTCGATTCTAACTCGGGATGATAAATTATTTTAATTCATGCTCTGGTAACAAGACATAGCGCGGCGTTGAGTTCCGAAACTAAGCACGCAGTGTCTAGATAATTGGGAGGAGCGTCCGTTCAGAATTTCGTAGCTCGAAATTCCGTTTCCATACACTACGGTATGCGAGAACAACGTAAAATTAAAAAAAAATAAGATTCAAGTAAACATATGTTATCGGCATGATAATCATGATTTAAAATGCATTTTTGAAAAAAAAAACCATTTTACTTACATTTAGTCCAGATTTTTATCAATTTCTGTTTTAATATTGGGTTTTAATCTTACATTTGTATGTTTTAGATAAAGGATTTTGATAATATAATTATTCAGTAAATACTTACATATTCTTTTAACTTATCAGCAACTTGATATATATATATTTCTTTAATCACTTACACAAATTGAGCATTTATAATACTTTTATGAGTATTTATTGAGAGCTTTAATTAATTAATACTAATAAATGTTTGTCAATTGCACAGTAATGATTGTTAATTGATTTTTAGCTTATCACTCTTATATTTATTGCTGTCGAGTTTCTTTTTAAAATTAACAATTGAGGCCAGTCGTGGCGCAGGGGCACGAAGTGTGGCTGTAAAAGCGATTGGTTGTGGGTTCGATCCCCACTCGAGGAAATGAAATATTATCTAAATTTATATTTCCATTTCATCGCTCTGGTGTTGAGTTCCGCCTCTCTCGGAAAAAATCTGATTTACACTTTTTCCCGCGTAGGATAACGAAAAACGGAAAACCTAATGACGAAGGCTAGACTTAGTTAAATTCTTCAAAATTTTCGTGAAATTGCGATTTGAAAGGCATAATTCCTCAACACCGGGGTATGTCTTATTTTTATTAGATTGTAAATAATTTTATATATTATTTTGTATTACATTATTGTATCCCCTGAAAGAGTCGTACAGTATAAATCATCACATACACGGCCATGTCTCGATGGCAAGATAAGATCGTAATCTTTTCGGATATAGCTCGCTATAATCATATGCGCGTTTATTTTTTCCTTTTAGTAGGACGTAACCGCGGACAAAGGCACGTTTATACCACTTGCTGTTGACCGTGGTTCTGCTTGCCAATTTAAAAAAATCTATGAAATATTAATAATTGCTATTGGAGGCTGACGTGGCGCAATCGACGACGATGTAAACGACGGCTGTATGTTCTGTTTTCACTCGGATTAATAAATTATTCAATATTTTCATTTCTTTGCTCTGGTAACAAGGCAAAGCGCGCTGAGTTCCGCCACTCCAGACGCAATACCTGGAGAATTCGCGTGGAGAACGGAAGTGTATTAATGGAAGACGAAGGACGTGAGAGGACGGAGGAATAGAGGACGTGAGAGGACGGAGGAATGGAGGACGGAGTAACTTAACACCAAGTTCCCTCTTAAGTTCCACATGCATGCCGTGCTTTGCTTTGTTCAGGATACATCGTGAAGCTATAAAAGTGCTATTGATAAGCGAAAAACAGACACTGTTTTAAGACTAGCTTTTCTCTCTGCCTGTTCTATTATATAAGAACGGAAGATTTAAGCTAAAAATTGTGTGTCATATAAGTTGAGTGATTGACTGTAGTTACGATAATAGTGGACTCGTTTTCTATTTGTTAAATTAAAAATCAACTTCACGCTGAATCCCGCAAACAGCAGAGTAGGCCCTCTGCTTTTATTGTTAATGGCACTCCGTTTCCCACTATCCGTCGAATTTTAGAGGCATTGCGTGTTGAGTGGCGGAACTCAGCGCCGCAGTTTTACCTCGACACCAGAAATAAAAAATGGAAATATAAATTAAAATAAATATTTTATTTCCTCGAGTGGAGATCGAATCTCATGTTCTTGTTTTCGTTAGACCACGATAACACAAATCTTTATTTTAAACGAAAAAGTAAGAAAGAAGGTATTCCTTCTCCAGGCTTTCTAGAGGATATACCATAGATATATGAATATATATATATATATATATATATATATATATATATATATATATATATATATATATATATATATATATATATATATATTTATACATATATATATATATATAATAGTATAACAACCAGTTCCTTTTCTTGTCAATTTACTTTCATATTAAGAAGAAAATCTTATTAAAAATGCCATTTTTTTACATTATTTATGACACTTATAATATATAGATATATTACCGCGTACATACCTTCATATTATAAATCGTGCCAATTTTTGGTAATTAATGCATTTTAAAAAATTAATGAAATAAGAAAATCATATATTTATACATAGTTTGACTTGTCAGGTTGTTAATTATCACTTACAGTTAAACCACTTAAAATTGACTTAAAATGTACATTTATTAAGTATAATAATATATTATGTACGTTATTGGCTTCGAGTTGTTCAAAATGGTATCCATTTAAACTTGGTTTAATATTTTAATTGATATAATTATATTTTAAATTACGTGCTGTTGAGAGGCCATCGTGGTGCAAAGCCATAGCGTTTGACTGTAAACACGACGGTTACGAGTTTGATTCTCACTCAGGAACATGAATTATTTTTATTAAATAGCTATAGCATCCTGACAAAGCACGGTGGAAAAGTGAAATATGGATTACGGAGTATCTTAAGTCTAGGTTTCCTATAGTAGGGTAGGGTGGGGCACAAAGGTCCAATTTGACTATAAATACTGTAAAAACCTAAATCGCCGTGTACCACGTATATCATACACTATAATATATTCCTAAACTAGATAGTATTTTGAAGAATGAAAAGAACATTAGGTTTTTTTTAACCTACATCACATTAGATGAGAAATTGAGAGCTGCGTCGTACGATGTGATCCAATAAAAATAACTAAGATTTGTGTAAGGGACATGACACGTATACGTCTTTAATCTTACTTGAAATCGGACTGTGGAATATTCGACACAAAAAGATTTTTCAATCCCAACCAATACTTCCTTAGATTAGTGCTTATAACCCAAATAACAACATACTCTTCAGCCTTATAAAATATAATATATAGATATAAATTACAGGATAACAAGACTCTTTATTTACAACAAAAGGCAGTAAAGACATAAAACGTAAAAGAAATTAAACTTCCAAAGGAATTATTCAATAAGTGTATGGGCGTATCACAATAATATATGATTTAATTTGATTCTGCTTAAACGCACAACATTGTAATTAACATGC
>DWQW01012617.1:0-10715 GCA_018249695.1 Heliconius erato demophoon | reverse complement strand
GTCACTTCGATGTTACCCACCGTAACAGTGGTAAGGGTTACCTCGTGCACCTACTCAGATTTTGATATGTGTCGTCCACAATTATTAAGCCCAGTCGCGGCTTCGCCCGCATACCACCTATAATAATTTTATTATGCTGCATTTGCCAACAGATTGATACATTCAATCATAAACATTATGTGGCTGTATGACAGGACGTCATTGGCGGTAAGGGCGCCCCCCTCGGGAATCGAGCCTAGGCTTGCGGCCGTAAACATAGCGTTGAATTATTTTAATTTTACATTTTCTAACGTTCAAATGACATGCTATAAAAGCCGAAAATTATCTTTAATAAATTTCCTTGATGAAGAAATAGCGTTCACTAGTAAGTTTCAATATACATGTGAAGTAAAATCGATGGTCACCTTAGAATTTTTAATTATTTTTGTCACAAAATGCCTTATTGTCACTTATTTATAAGAGATTCGGTGTCGCGGACTTTTTTTAGAATTAATAAAATTGAATATTTTTGTCATACAACGTACTGCCATATAATTAAATATAGCGTTCCTTATATTGTTATTTCGTTATTTAAAGCTAACTAAGAGTTACACCGTAATGTTAACCTAGCACTTCTGAAGAATGCAGCTTTCATATGAAATAAAAATTAAGTAAATCCCACCAGTAGTTCCAGACATCTTAGCGTTTAAACAAACAAACAAACTCTTTCGCTTTATTATATTAATATAGATTTGAAGGGAAGCCGAACTTAAAAGCTAGTACTATTTATCTAAATAATATATGTTATCTGGTGCAGTAATCGAGACTTAAAGGTCATGTGGATTCCATACAACCAATAAAGTATAAACCATCTAACACAATCAAAATATTTCTTTAATTTAAACCAATGGTTACTGAGATTAACGCATTCAAACAAACAAACTGTTCATCTTTATAATAGTAAAGTTTAATATAGAAGTAAAGATTTGTTAGTTATTTGTTTAAAACAAGGACAAAATGCAAATATAATATGAATATACGAGTCAAAGTAAACGAAAATTTGAAAAACATGCCGCTGTGTTCCGGATGGTAGGGCCTATTGACGTCACCCACTAACCAGTCACACTTTATATTTGAGTGTTGTGGTTCGGTACTTTACTCGCGGTTGCGTGGACTGTGAGATCAGTTCGATTCCCATTAGAGGAAACGAAATATTTAAATATTTCGTTATTAAGTGGGGAACGGAGTGTCTTAACACTAGGTTCCCTCTGCCTACCCCGCTGTGTGCGGGATATAGCGTGAAGCTAATTTTTTTTTTTTTTTAATTTAAATATTTAAATAGATACTTTCTTGCTCTGGTGACAAGGGAAAGCGCGTTGTTAAGTTCCATCTTTAACCCGCAACGCCTCCTTAATTAGACCAAAATGTCTTAATGGGAACGGAGTGTTACTAGGTTCCTAGGATCCCTCTACTTACCCAGCGGAGCTAAAACAATCATATAAACATATCTATACTTATTACTATTACCTGGAAAGTAGTTACATGGAAGGTAATACAGAATTGTGCACGTACTTTCATTTATGCATTTTTGTTTTCTTTTTTACTTCCCTCATATATAATTAGCTTCAAGATATACCGTTTCCCACTCCTTATATTATAGCGTAACGCCGTTCTCTTAGAAATAATATAAAATGATTTAGTAACATTCTTTTAAGTATCGGTAGCCCTACACTGTCATACAATGGCTGCCTTTTGTTTATCTTAATCTATTACATTAGTTCTAGATCTAATTATCCCTGTAATTATGCTTGTAAACTAATTATTCTATTTTCCCCTTATTAAGCAAGATTGAAATAACGTTAATGTTATTATATATAAATTATTATATACAGAGGTCGCGGATTCGATTTTTTTTCGTTACCTAAAAGTCCTCAATAAAATCAGTAAATTACAATGAAATAAGCCCATCACAAAATGGTTATGGTTTATTTTTAAATTAACACCTTATTCCGCACAGTAGTTTAGGTAGAAAAATAGTATTAAAACACACTGTTCTCCAATTTCCGCACGAATTCGGAACCTCTAACGGAGCTTAACGCCACGCTAGGAGTAGTCAGAACAGAGTAATAAAAATAACCGATTGCCTAGTGCGGAGATTAAGCATGCGACCGCAGCCATTAAAATCACACAGAGATGCTAACAACATAAATAAGTTGTAACAAGCGTATAAGAATTTCAACGTACCTTGATGAGAACGTATGGCTTAGTTAGCCAGAACCCTTGGACGGTTACTAGGAGACGTGGGTTTAATTCTCGCTACTGTAAAAATTTTATACATTTTCTAAATAAGTATTTTATTGTCCTAAGCGTGGAATAACACTTTAAAAATGTTAAAAATGATCTCGAAATGCTGACCTTCAAAATTCTAAGCAAATAAAAAGTTAAGAAAGAAAACAAAAAGTCAATTTAATACAGAGCTAGGTGACATTGAGTCACGAATAATTGTAATTGCTGCTTACATTTTCCTTCCCTAAAAGATTGTCAAGATTTTTAATTCCTATTTTTGTGACAATTAAAATTGGAAAGTAAAAGAGGGTTTATTTAATGTATATTTCAATTTTATATCTCTACATATATCTATAGTGATTTTTTGTATAGTATAATAACTATGAAACGGATTTTAATGTGGTTTTCACTAAACGATAGTGATTTTATAAAAAGATTTGCGAGTATAATACTGCAAATATTAGAAATAATCATAGGTAACTAACTAACATAACATAAACACATGGGAAGCATCACTTTTCAAATAATAAAAGAAACATCAAAATTGTTTTACCTAGTCGAATTCTAAGATAATAAACATAAAAAATACAGTCGAAATAAATTTAGGTCAATGTACAAAGTAAAAAATAGTGTCTCTACACTATATTCTCTTGCCTAACCTTCAAAATATATTATAATAGTCAATAATAATCAATATGTACATTCCACTCACGTACGTACGTATGTATGTATGTATCTCCTCCCATAACTCTAAAGACCACCCGTAAGAACTATTCTAGATTTAAGAACTGTTGACCTTGTTTTATTTGTGTCTATAACTGCCTTATAGTGTGTTGGAATGACTAATAATAATAAAATAACTTTACTATTTTTTGTTATATTAGGATTATTATTTGGTTCCCTCTACCTACCCTGCTAGCCATAGCGTAGGTGGAGGGAACCTAATGTTCAGGTACTCCGTTCCCTTTTCTCTGTTCGATGGTCATGCCAGAGCGAAGAAATGAATATAATTCCTTTCCCAGGTGAGAATTGAACTCACAACCCATTCATTTTCAATCACAAGTGAGAGTGAGTCAACACGGTGTCCGAATGGTTGGTAACGATGAATATCGAACACCCATAATCCATAATAATCGATTTGATAATAGATTTTTTTAAAATTAAAAATTACCCACTAAGTTTATGTTTGTAGTTTTTTTAAGGTTCACGCTATATTCTGCATATCAGCAGTAGCGTACAGCAACCTAGTGATCAGACACTCCGTTCTCCATTTTCCGCCCAATTCTGAAGTGTTGAGTGACGGAAATCAACGCTGTTTGCCTCGTTACCAGAACGAACAAATGAAAACATTAAATATTTCTCATAGACTGGCCATCGAACCCACAATCTATTACGTTTACTGTCGCATACATGTGCCTCTGAGCCATGACTGGCCTCCGTTTTTTATCGTCGTAAATATTTCTCTGCCAAAACACACACAGTGTGTGAAATTTCTCAGCTATTTATTTTTTATTTTCATTATACAGATGCTCATTCCAATGTCATAATAAATCACAATAATGTTTATTGTTTATATATTACAACAATGCGGTAACGTATCAAGTTGGAAATTCTCATCAGAACTGACTTTCCAATTGGAAAATTGACATATGATATTCTAAAGTAAGAACTGTTTGATTTAAGGTTGAAAAACATTTTTTCTTTTTTTTAGGGTAGGTAGTGGGAACCTGGGAACCTAATGTTAAGACAGTCCGTTGCCATTAAGACACTTTCATTCCCCATTTTCCGACGAATTCTGAAGGCATTATGTGTTGAGTGGGGGAATTGACTGGAACAGGAAATGAAAATGTTAAATACTTCATTTCCACGAGTGGGAATTGAACCCACAACCTGTCGCGTTTACAGTCGTACGCCTGTACCCCTATGTCTCTCGACTGGCCTCTTTTTCTCCAGTTTATGAAAGAAAATATTTCAATCCTACCAAATCATATATTCTTTAGCAGCTTCACGCTTTTTCAAGCATAGTAGGGTAGATAAAGAAAACTTTGACCTACGCCTTCCTCCCAAGTTCCAAACGTTATACTATAGCGGATCACAACGCCGTACTTTACTATTATCAGAAATGAGAAACGAAAATAATCGTCATGATTTTTAAAACTAGAACTATCATTTGGTTCCCTATATCCATCCAACGTAATGTATAAATTTCGTTCAATAAAAAAATAGCAAAAAATATAGAAAATTGTTCAGAAATTAGGAAAATTTCTACAATATGTTATGTTTAACAAATAGCAAACTAATATGAAAGTAGATCTCAAGACTCCTCTTTGTCCTTACCTGTTGTTCGTTATGTAAATACTGGAAAGCACTTTTAGTGCACAGTAGTTGAAGAATGAAGGCTTAGCTTATGTATTCATTATAGAACCAATTGAGGTCGTCGTGGCGCAGTGGCGTTTAAGTGTGCGACTGTAATCGCGACGGTTATGGGATCGATTCTCACTCGGGGGAATGAAATATTTAATATTTTCATTTTCTCACTCTGGTAAAGAAAAAAGCAGGGCGTTGAGTTCCGTCACTCAACACGCAACGCCTCCAGAATTCGGTGAAAAGTGAGGCGCGGAAGTGTCTTAAAGGGGAACACAGTGTCTTAACACCAGGTTCACAAGTTACCTCTCCCTTTCCTGCTATGTGTGTAAGTTATGGGTTTACAGCGTAAATTGAAAAAAGAGGTCATGAAGGCGTAGTGTCATAGCACTCATTAAGACACGACACAAGAAAGGAAATGAAAATATTTAATATTTCATTCCGAGTGGAATTCGAACCCGCTACCTACACATTTACAGTCGCACGCTTATGGCCCTATGCCACGACGGAGACATTGCCTGATTGACATATTATAGATAAATATAGTATCTATCTAAAAACTGAAGAGAAATTGAATGCACTACCATCGTGAGACACCTCTGATTTGCGTCACAATAGCGACAAATACCTATCACCACTTTTTATAATAAGAAAAGGCGTGGGAAAATCAATTTACATTTATTAACTACGGTTTTAATGCTTATCTTAAACCATTTAGCGTCTTCAGTGAAGTATAAAAAAAAATGTACTACGTAACGATTCATGCTTCTGGAACAAAAATTGAATAAAAATGATATAATTTTGCATTAACGATTATATCATGGAATCTTCAGTGCTTATTAATATCGCAAATACTTGTAAGAATAGAAAAAATATTTGTAATTGTCTCGTATAGCATGGTAGGCAGAGGGAACCTACTGTTGAAAGATTCCGTTCCCCAAGTATAGTCCTTTTTCGAGACGTCCTTTTCCCTTGTTGAGAGAGAGAACTAAAAAACATTATAAATGGCTCTTCTATATATACTAAACAATAAACAAGTCACACCTACGTATGGATAAACATTTAAGTCCAGAAGTCTCGACTATATATATAGGTATAATTAAAAAAAATCCCGGTCTTCGAAAAAATGAAGCGCAGCGTTAAGTTCCGTCAGTAAATAATTAAGCGGTGTTCGAGTTCTATAGGCTAGAACATGAAGATTTTTTTGTGGGATTACAAATAAACTAGATTTTAAAACCAATTTTGCTTAAACAGACAGACGTAAAAAAACATATTATTATAAGTGGCATTCCAATCTACAGCCATCGTTGGCTAATATACGCCCGATGAGGCTGCTGATGGAGATTGACATCTTTATTATAAGTTTTTAAAGGTTTATCACTGTGGTAACTAGATTGAGCGTGGCGTTGAGTTCCGCAAATTATCATGTAAAATACTTTTTCATTTAATGTCAATGTAACTTTACATTGTAAATAGTAAAAGGATTATGTTAAATCACTTAAGCCTTAAAAGGTTTAAGATACTTTATAAATAAAACATGACTTTATATTTATGAGTAAAAGTGAAGAATATATTGAATGATGTTAGGATCTTTTTTGGTTTTCGACTTTAAGAAAATATAAAAATACTCAGTTTTCCATGTTCGTTCTAATAAGGAGACAAAGCGCAGCGTTGAGTCCCGCCACTCAATATTTAGAAAATTTAACAGAAAAAGAGGCCAGTCTTTGGCGTAAAACCGACTGGTTGTGGGTTCGATCCCCACTAAAGGAGATGAAATATTTACTTAAATTTATATTTCCATTTCTTCGCTCTGGTGTCGAGGCTAAGCGCGGCGTTGAGTTCTGCCACTCAACACGCAATGTCCCCAGAATTCGAAAGAAAGTGGGGAACGGAGTGTCTTAATACTAGGTTCCCTCTGCCTACCCTGCTGTGTGCGGCATACAGCGTGAAGCTGATTTTAACAGAAAAAGGGGAACAGAGTGTCTTCACACTGGGTAACCTAGGTCCAACCCTGTTGTATGTGGGATACAGCGTGAAGCTAAAGTAAATTACGTAGTTGATGCATCATCACGTTTCAAAGTGATTGTAGTCAGCGGCAGTTCGAGGTTGCGTCGCACACGCCGCCGGCCGGCACTGACTGACCTTTGATAAGAACACTAATATTTAAAACTAATTTAATTAAATATTATGTACAGTAAACTTAATTTTATAATTATTTAGGCCTATTCTTTTAAATGGAGCCTGACTGTTACTGTTTCTGTTGAGTTCGTAATTAAGTTATAATTCGTTTTAAAATTAAAAATTTAAAACGGCCAAGTGCGAGTTGAACTCGCGCAAGAATAATAATAGCAAAAAAATCACGTTTGTTTTGTTGGAGCTCCCTTCAATAATTATGTAAATCATCTTCACGCTGTATCCCGCACACAGCAGATACTCTGCTGTGTGCGGGAAGAGGGAGCCAGAGGGAACTTAGTGTAAGACACTCCGTTCCCCACTTTCTGCCGAATTTGGGAATGGAGGCTTTGCGTGTTAAGTGGCAGAACTTAACGCCGCACTTTGCCTCGACACCAGAGCGAAGAAATGGAAATATAAATTTAAGTAAATATTTCATCTTCTCGAGTGGGGATCGAACCCACAACCAGTCGGTTTAACAGTCACACTTTGTGCCGCTGCGCCACCACTGGCCTCGATTAATCAATATATCAATGTTAATGTAATTTTATTTTTTTAGTATTTCTTGTTATAGCGGCAACAGAAACATGTAATCTGTGAAAATTTCTTCTGTTGAACTAACACGGTTCGTAAGATACAGACTGGTGATAGACGGACAGACAGCGGAGTCTTAATATTAGGGATCCGTTACACCCTTTGGGTACGGAACCCTTAGGGTATAATAAAAAATATATGAATAGGAAATAACATGTACAATATACAATAATATCTATTAAAAATAAAAGAGTTATTTAAAGTATTTGCTTTTACTGTTTTCTACGTTTTAAACCTTATTGTTATAATCAATCACGTGACGTCAAATGAGAAACATATGTGGAACCAATCGGCATATTTATATTTACATCAATCTTTATTCAGGAATGTTTAAAAATATAACAGATGGTTTTGACATCTTTTTAGGGTTCCGCACCTCAAACCTTTATAAGAACCATTATACGATCATTTTGTTAGCTGCCTGTCAGTCTGACTAAACTATTTATCGAGAGATCGCGTAGAGGTATAAAACTGAAATGTATATCAAATATTCTTAATATCATAAGGTCCATGGCCCCTTGGAACACAGAAAAAGTTTGGACTTTCAGTTATGAAAATTGATACGAAGTAAGAACTTACAATACAAATAAAAGGAAAAGTGAAAATTTATAGCTATTTCATAGAAAAAATCATTATAAACTTTGTAGCTATTTTCATACAAAATGAGTGCATACGAGCATTTTTATAAGTTACTTTCTTTCACCTACTATTCTGAAATTTGTACGGAAGCCTCGGTGGGCGAATCTGACTCGCACTTAACCGGCTTTAATTTTTTATAACAGATAAATTTTAAGTTAAAATAAGATATATGCATACAAGTTTTTTAAAGAATTTTTAAGTTTCTTGTAAGACTAAAGTTGCTGACATTTTTATAGAACTCGAATTTGATAAAGAATATTTTGATATTTTAGCTACTTTATACAAGTACTTCCACATATAGTAGGGAAAACATAGTGTTAAGACACTGCGTTCGCCATTTTTAAGTTCAATTTCTTAAGATGGTATGTTAATTTCATGAATCCAAGGTTTGACTTTATCTATCCAGACCAATGAAATGTAAATAATTTATATAGATATAATTATTGAGGTAATCATGTCATAGTGGCACGCAGATCGCCGGTTTCCATTTCTAGTTCTGGTTTCGGCGTTGAGTTTCTTCACTCAATACGCAATAACTTGAAAATTGAACTGAAAGTGACGAACGCAGTGTCAAAACACTACTTCCCGTAGAGCTACAGATATAGCGTGGAATTAGATTACACAGCCAGATCGGGATTAAAAATATACAATTAATAAATGAAAACATTCTTTTCACAGCCATCAACGGATCTTACCCACCATTTCCTCCAACAAAGAAGAGTCACTGGAAGGCAGATGCGGTGCGGCGTTTAAAAGCGTGCTGCTCCAAGAAAACTTTGTTAAGAAGAGTGCCCATACTTGCCTGGCTGCCGAAATACACGTTTAGAAGTGGCTTAGCAGATATCATTGCGGGTATGACGATTTTCCTTTTTTTTAGCTTCACGCTGTATCTCGTATATAGCAAGGTAGACAAGGGGAACTCGGGAACCTAGTGTCAAGATACTCCGTTCCCTGTAAAGATACTTTTTTTGACCATTAAGATACTTCTGTTGCCCACTTACCGCGAATTCTGGAGACATTGCGCGTTGAGTGGTAGAACTAAATGGATTGAACCTACAACCGTCGCGGTAACTGTTAGACGCTGCGACATAACGTGTTTAGCTATGGTACTTAACACAGTACCTTTCAAAAATTGAATGGAAAGTGGGGAACGGGGTATTTTAAAACTAGGTTCCTTATGACTACCCTACGACCTGAAGGAGAAAATCTGAAGCTGTTTTTTTTTTTAAATTAAATTAAATTGTAAAATTATCAATTACAATCCCGTTTGATGTTTTTATAGGTTAGTTTTATAGGTTAGGTACATGATAAATAGTAATATTAATATTTTACAAATATTAATATTACTATTTATCATGTACGATTTAATTGATAACCAAATACTCTTTAATAAAACTGAGGCTAGTCGTGTAATAGCGACAGGTTGTGGGTTTAATTTCCATTTGAGGAAATTAAATATTTAATATTATATTTTCATACCTTCGCTCTGGTGTCGAGACTGGTGTTCGCCTCCCAACACGCAATGCCTCCAGAATTCGCGGATAATGGGGAGCTGAGTGTTTTAGCACTACTTTTCCTATACCTACCCTCCTACATGTGGAATACTGCACGAACAAAAAACTCATATAACATTTATTCAAAAGGAACGACTTTATACAATGAAGCTACATATTAAACAATGTAACAATGTTTATTCATTAAAATATGCTTAATATTAAAGTTATTTTCACAAGGCAAGTTTCTCTTAAAACCGCTAAGGTCATACCAGTTCATTTGAATGCATTTATTGCAATCACTGTAACTAAGTAATTATATTGCAATAATTCAGAAAAAAACATAATATTTTTTATTACAATAAATATTAGTAATTTATAAATATAATAAAAATAAGATGTATGAGAAAAACTATTATTTTTATCTGTAACATTGAAACTGAAAATAATGTTTTTTTAAAACATGTTATGTTATGTTGTAATAATTTAAAAGAAAATTGTTGCAATCTTGGAGAAGTGATGGGTTCAGATGTTATTTTAGAAATCATTTATTTTATCTATGTAGAGTAATTTATTTATTTTGATGAATAAATCTAGTCGTGGCTCAGAGGCATAAGCGTGTGAACGCTCAACAATCAACACGCCATGTCTCCAAAATTTTGAGGAAAGTGGGGAGTGGAGTGTTTTAACACAAGGCTCCCTTTCTCTCTGGCTACCCCGCTAGAGATAAAGCAGGAAGATAAAAAAAATATTAATAATAGTAAAAAATACTTTCAATTGTTACGTAATAATGATACTTGTAGGTAAGACGACTTCCGTCTATATATTGAACCACGTACTTTAAACTAAAAATATTTTTTATAAATACGGAAGAATGTGAATTTTAACTATTATAAATTTCCGCCACACGATTTGTCAAAATACGTTTTAAAATTAAATAAAATGTCTATACATTGTGGTCTGTTGGCGAGTGGCGACACGCTCCGCCGCGCCCACCGGTATCTTTTGATGACAATCCACAAAACGATTCGCTTTGGTCCATTCCGCGTATAATGTTGTCGTAGTTTTGAATTATTTACGAAAAAATGTTAATTTACGTATGTATGAATAACAATAAATATTTTTATTATGTACTTGGATGAATACAAACAAACACGTGATGAATGCTTGCGTCGAATTAAAAAAATA
>DWQW01012616.1:0-10715 GCA_018249695.1 Heliconius erato demophoon | reverse complement strand
TCACCTCCACTACATCTCCCTTAGCCTTATATACAGTATATCTATTTTTTACAAAAAGCTGTCTCGCAGCATTTATAATAGCAGTTACACGAACACTTGTTAGAGTCGGAGGCTGTAATGATCTCCCCGGATCATTCTAACGATGACTGAGCTCGACCAGCTGCATCAGGTCGCCTTAGCTGGTAAGTAGGTGATGTATAGGACGCGACGCGACGGTTCAAGAGTAATGTACAACATGCAGTAGTGCTAACACTTGCGCTGTAATTGGTTCCTTGTATGGAGGACGCCGGCCGCTGATAACGTATCTACGAATGATGACTTGGAGACGTTTTTTGAATTAAAATTAAATATATGTAGGAAGTCATCGTGGCGCAGTGGTAAGACTGTTGATAACAAGACAAATCATGGCGTCGAAGTAGGGCACTCACCACGCGTTATCTCAATAACTGGGAACTGGTGTCTGAACACCACGTTACAGATGACATACAATGCTATATATGCTGTGTAATATGTCCCATTTTGTTACATATTTCCGCTATCAAAAGGGAATTGCTTAGAATTGTAATTTAGCAAGAGAGAATGCTATTTATTAAATATGTATATATTTATAAACAGTTATTCTATACCCCGTAGACACTAAGCGGCAGCGCGCGCGGTTGTATTTAATTTCCACTTCCCATAAGTACCTATTAGTCTTCCTTAGAGAGCTTAATGAAAACATATTCTCAACGTTAACGACTACAGTTACAGTATCTAACGATCAATATCTCATTTGATCTCATATCTGGAGATACATTTTTTCCGCCGCAAGTACAAGCAGGAAGGTGGCGACTCACAAATCATGTCGTCCCCGTCCCCGCGCCGACCTGCCACTCCCCTGGCTGACAGGACACCGCGCTCCGCTCTGTAAGTGGGCATCATTTATCGCTTTACGGTCAGCATTGCTATATATTTCAATAAACCGAACCGACTCTAACTGTAGAGCGCGGCGGGTGCGATATAGTTCCAATTTAGATCAGATAACATTCGCTTAAGCCCTTGTCATTCTAACTGTGCTGCAAAATACTTATTTGAAATAGAAGAATCGACAAAGTTCTAAGATAAATCAGTTAGCTCTTTAAGTTACACCTTTCTCTCAACAACGCTAAAATCTCGTACGAACTATGAGAATATTCGCCAATTAAAGGGATCTCTACTGTGTTCGATATATTTATGAAGAGCCCTCACCTACCTCACCTTACCTGTGTTAGTTATAGCAGGTATCCCATACAACATTCCTGCTTATGTTTAAATATACGTATGTTTCTATACAGCGCGAAAGTCTACGAATGGGAGTGTTGATTTATATAAGAGGAAGGATTAATATATCGTTGTAACTCAAAAGCAAAAACTGAGATCGTTGCTTTATGGCTCTACTATAGTTTATGGGAGGAAGCAAGAAACATTTTCTTGACATTCTTATCGCACATAGCGCATGTATCATAGAGTTGATAGGTCGACGTCGTACGTGTACGAGTATACGGCGGTGACGGTGATTACATTTACATTATTTTTAGCTTCACGCTGTATCCCGCACAAAGCAGGGTTGGTAGAGTGAATTTTAAAACACTCCGTTCCCCATAAAGACAATTCTGTTCCCCACATTCTCCCAAATTTTTGAGGCATTACGTGTTGAGTGGTCACTCTACGCCTCACCTTACTTCGTCACCAGAGCGAGAAATGAAAATATCAATTATATCATTTCCTCAAGTTTGAATCGAACCCACAACGTATCGCATTTATATTAACACGTTTGTGTCCCTGTGCTCCTATGTCGTCGTAAGCCTATATGTACAGCTGAAAGAACTTTATTTAAAAAATAAAAACAGATATTTAGTAACGATGTAAGAAAATAAAAGTAATATTATAATTTTCATCATTTATACTCTCTCTATACTTAATATTATAATTATAATAGCTGGAAAGGAACTTTTGGTTGGAATAAAAAAAACACATACACATAAGATATGTTAATCATTTCTATTTAACCAACTGTAAATACAGTGATAGGTTACTTCTATTTATACGAGCGGGCGAAGCCGCAAGTAAGGACTAGTCCATTATTAAATATTCTTCAACAAAGTACTAAAATGGGACACACATCCCGCAATAGAACTTTGTTTTTCTTACAAACCAAACAGCTATAAAGTGTAATATATGTTTGAGGAACTACGACGGCACGACGTATAAGTCTGTCCATACATAAACATCAGTCGTTAGTCCTCATAGATAAATGCATTACTTGGCAAAAACTAAGTTGATGACGATCAGGTCATCTTAAATCATGGGGACCACCGCGCAGCCTCCCGCAACCTCCCGCAGCCTCCCGCAGGTACCTGATGTGGAACAGGACGCCGCGTCCGCGTCCATGGGAAATAAACATGTTAATTATTATCGTCTGACATGATGTACATACTCGTACTCGTACTGTGTAATGGGGTTTTTTATGAAATACATTAGTTTCCTTTGGAAACTTTGATACAGCCTTTTTTACTCTTTTGATATAAATATTGTGTGGGCATGTTTAGAAGACGCATTTGAAGCAAATTGTTTAAATAAAGTATACAATTAAATTCATATGTATATTGTTTTCGGTAAGACTCTACTAACAGAGTAGGCAGGTCCCAGAGAGAACTCAGTGTTAAGAGACTCCAATCCAATTTTCAAAACATTGTATTACTATTAGAGTGAGATAATGAAAATACTTCATTCCCTCAAGTGGGAATCGAACCCACAATCGTTGGACTTACTGTAAGACGCTTTTAAGTTATAAAATTTGGAAGCCTATTTATATTTTAATATATGAGAAAACGAATTGTTTTATTAGGGTGAAGGCTTACAGGAACTTCATGTAAATAAATAAATTTAAATTCAAAATATTCTTTATTCAAGTAAACTCTTATAAGCACTTTTGAATCGTCGAATGAACATATAAATAAAAAAAAAAGCTACCACCGGTTCGGAAGGCAGGTCTGCTGAGAAGAGCCGGCAAGAAAATCAACAGTATTATATCTGACTCTGACAGAACTTATATCTGAGGCACTGCCCCATAGCAACATTCCATAATATAAAATACTATGAAAATAGCTATAGTAGACTAGTCGGGCAGTTTCACAAGTGCTTCCAGATGAGTGTTCCACTGGAGTTTGGAATCTATAGTTAAACCTAAGAAAATAGCTGATTCCGACACATTGAGGGTTTCTCCTTTAATTTCTAGACTAAAATCATGTTTTTTAACGTTTGAAGAATGATCAACCGTTGTATTTATGTTGAATACGACACTAAAGTTGTCAAGTTTGATAACAGAACACTAGCGCCACGAGTCACTTGACTGCATAAATAAAATATTAAAACATCCGTGTGTGTTCGCGCCGATATATATTTATTTTGTTTTACTTATACTTTTCTTAATCGTTATTTTACATAATAAATAAAGCTGCAAATTGAGCTAAAATATGCCTATGCATAGTAGACTTACAATACAAGTAATTCAAGAAAAAATAAACATACATTAGACTCAACAACGCAACAGTCGATCGTGTTAAAGTTAGCACCTCGCGTCGTGCGATAATGAACGTGGTGTAGTGTTTACGACATATAATACAGACGGACATTTCATATATATTGTTAGACCACCATGCTCGCGCTGCCTGCTGTCTGACCGTCTAGCAAATATAGATAGTTATTTAAATTTAATATAAATTATTCTTTAGCATATGTTTTTCTCTTTACATCCATGTCTTTTATGTTGTAGAGTACGTGATGGAAGATTATTTTATGTTTTAAATTCGTCTAAAAATTTTTTTTAAGCACATCGAAATGGAAAATCTTTTAAGTTAATCTTTGAGAAGAAGAAAACAACCCAACTACGTCATATGGATCATATATGTACATATTTATCATCTTTTGCCTCTACTCTGTATCCCGCATACGGCAGGGCAGGCAGAGGAAACGTAGTGTTAAGGTACTCTGTTTCCCACTTTTCACCCAGTTTTGAGACATTGAGTGTTGAGTTGCGGACGACGACGCCTCGTTTTTCATGTTACCAGAGTGGAGAAATGAAAATATTAAATATTTGATTCCAAATCGGAATCCAACCCACAACCATCGCGTTTACAACCACACACTATGCACCTATGCCACGACGGCCTCAATTATATAATTATCACAAAAGAAAATAATTTAAAAAGGAATTCAATATAAAATCTAAGTTTATATGATCCTCTCAGCTCCTCTCCGACTGGAGGCGCGACAATGACGCGTGGGCAAAAAGCGGGTCCTCGTGTAAGTCGCGAGCTAATTAAACATTAGTTCCGGCCCCGCCCGCCGCACGGCGCCACATTCTATACAAGCTTACATTACTGGGAGCTTTCATTGAAAACTATATATAAAAGCTCATGAAGCTAATTTTTTTATATATTTGAGTATATTATGTTAAATTTTATACGTTAGTGTAGAAATATATAGTTCTTTTAAAATTGTGCATATATTTTCTGACATATTTTTTTTATATTAGGAATGGTCTTCACTATTCTCGTTACGATGAGGAAACGCACAAAGGCATATTTTTACGTCGTAACATTACAAATTTATTTTAAACTTTACTATTTACTCTCACGTTTAAAACGACAATAAATCAATGAAGACTCAAGCGTAATTAGTGAAGAACGGAGTGTCTCAACACTAACTATTAAGCGGGATACAGTGTGAAGCTACGACTAAAGATCTAAGCGTACATTTTACTACTATTACTATAGTAGTAAAGTATGTACGAGCTATGTAAAGAAAATAATAAATATTTAGCACGTTACAATATATTGTGAAGTATTTGCGTGATAATTGGCGTGACTTGTATGAGGTATCACGTGTCACGTACGACGACACGCAAGTACCTATTTTAAAAGCTGTATAAGAACTATGTAAATATTATGTTCGGAAATTATAAAATTTTCAATTTATTATTTCAATATTTAACAAAATACATTCTGTTTAATGCGTTTGTACTTTTGAGTATTTTCTAATCTTTTTTTATAAAAATTAAGCGTTTTTACATATATTTTTCCACAATACAATGCTATGTTATATATAAAAGTATCCAATCGACTATTTTATTACGGCGGCCATGTTGATATACAAAAATATTTAATAATATATGTATCTTCATAGCCACAGTCAAATTTACCTGAAATCTTTATCCCGCACTAACAAACAGGCCAAGTTAAATAAGAGTTTGTAACAAAAATCGTACACAATATTAATAACTTCTCGATTTCCACAATGTAGTGGAAAGTGCAGGCACAGGCGCTCTCGCAGGTCGTGGACCGGAAGTGGAGCTGGAGCGGAGAGCTCTCCGTCGGCGGCCAGCACTGTAAGGCACTCATTAGCCCGTCCCTAACTAATTATTATCTGCAAACTCGTTTGAGCCAATTTGCTGCACGAGGCGCGAGTGGACGTGCCGCATAGACTGGAGTACGTAGAGGTACACAGTAACAAGAATTTAAAACACGTTTTAACAATAAGGGAAGAATGAAACCGGAAAACAGTCATATTACACAATATTTTTAGCTTTCTCATAAAACAAGAATATGTGCATTATTGATATGGATTTATTCTGAAATAAATTATTTTTATTTTTAATTTATTACTTAAATTATATATCATTTAAATATTTCAACTGTTATACTATAGGGGAATTGTGCTTAAGATGACATACTTTTTCTTTCAAGACAAATATTTGAAATAAATGAAGTCATGTGAGATCAGGACATTGCGTATATTATCATACATATCATAATCAACAAAAGTATTGTAGTTTCAGAACAATCAAAGCAAAATAAAATTAAAAAACAAACATAAATCGCACTTAGGTCGACCGGTGTAAGACGACATACCTATAGGGTAAGATGACATAGACGTCATAACCTGCAATCCACTGACTTTTTTGTTCACATGTGACTTTCCTGTAGAAGTAGACTTTAGCAATGGAGAAATTTCATTAAGTACGCTCTTCTCTTCTGGCTTCTTAATCGATCCTATTTATAAGTGTAAGATGACATAGTATGCCATTTTATACTCACGTTTTGTATGTCATCTTACCCAATAGATATGTGAATTTAATTGTAACAGTTGTGACAAAAGTTTATGGGTAAGAATGCGCTTTTAGCGTTAGTTGTGTCATATAATAAGCCTATTTTACATTAAAAATTACTTCAAGTAGAAAATCCTTACCTTACGTGTATTTTCACCACCAAGCAAAAGCGAAA
Source organism: Heliconius erato demophoon (assembly GCA_018249695.1). Lineage (NCBI taxonomy): Eukaryota > Metazoa > Arthropoda > Insecta > Lepidoptera > Nymphalidae > Heliconius > Heliconius erato. The sequence goes on along the minus strand of DWQW01012616.1, from coordinate 4,413 downwards.
GAAAAATTTTTTGCTATTCAAAATTACAAAAACATGAACTACTTGCCAATCTGCGTTTACCTTCCGTCATAATGAATTTGAATACTACCGATATCTAAAGACACTCTCTAAAACGTCATAAGGTCACACTTAGCGCAAATATTTAAATTAATATTGGCAGTGTGTCATCTTATCTTCGTATGCCATCTTAAGCACAATTCCCCTATATATCGAGACCGCCTGTGCCTGCACTACATTAATACCGGTGACTATTGCAGTCAAAACAGATGTTTGTATTTTACAAACAATAATAAGTACATAGTACAAACAAACCAAACCTCTTTTTAAACCTTTATAGAAAATCTTCATAGTATTTAGCTCAACTATTATAATCGAAATTATAAATAATATTATAAATTTGATAACCACATGTTTATCTAGCAAAACTACAATGTAATTAAACCTATATTTTTTAAAATCGTATAGTCTATACGGATGCAGCCACAAATATCATATATAGAATTCTTTCTTTCTACCTGCAGCAGCCACCGCGGCCAAATGGCATACGACACATATAGACAATGATGATATTCTTCCATAAACAAAAAGACTATCCAACATTAAAATAGTTTTCCATTCCTAACCAGTAATTTCCGAGAAACCAGTCAATGTGTTAAAACCAAAATTATATCAGTTAAATAACCGACTACATACAATATATGGAATTTAAAGGCAACACGTACGTGAGACGCTGCAGTTTAATTTGATCAGGTTATAGCCGAGTCAAGGGCACGGTAATATTGCACATGCACCGACTTGGCGCGGCAGGTCGCCACTTACCGCCGATTACAGAGAGCAACCGGACGCCGCGCGGAGCCTCGCCCGCAATGTATGAATATATGTATTATATATCAAATTAAAATATATTTTTTCGACGAAAAACCGCAAGACTATAATGATGGTATAATCAAACTCCAAGCTTTTGCCGTAGAGCAGAGACGGTAGAAAGAAGGAATGTACACGTGTAGGACGTATAACTAAAAATAATTGAAATATAATGGAAATCGATTCAAAACAAAACTAACAATTTAATTACTTGCAGTAAATTTAATATATTCTTTTTATTTCTGGTTTTTGATCCTATGAATAAATTATAATAAAAAAGTACGAGTATGTCACACAGGTTCAAATTTTTTTTAAATATTGACCAAAATTAGGATTCGGTCGGAATCATAGAAGCAGTGGCGTAAGCTTGTGATTTTATTCCCACTTGAAGAAAATGAATTACTATTTATAATTTCTTCCATTTTTTCGCTCTGGTACCAGTATAAACCGCGGCGTTGAGTTCTGCTACTCAACATGCAATACTTAAAAAAAATCTGTGGAAAATGGGAACAGACTAGAGCAGAGCACTTTAAGACTAGAGCAGATTCCCTGTATTACATCTTACATAGCATTCCATAAATCTATGGAATGTTATAAAAATCAAGTTTATATATATATAGGATGCACCTATACGTAAGTGGCGTGGAGTGAGGTTGTATCGCACGGATACATACCAGTAATTGTCAGAGTCGCTGCGCACACGCAGCCCGCACTGCGCGCCGCACTCGCGGTCACGCGATACTCTACAAATATTCATTAAATGAATTCTATTTCGATTTCACAGCAGTGTTGTTAAGACATATTTGCAGGTTCTAACACTGCTTGAAGGTATTCGTAGTACCAGCGACGTCTGCAGAGGATGGAAATAAGATGGACATTAGTATATTCTCTCCTCTTTCCAGTTAAAATTAATTATAAATACATTTATCTCCATCATAAAGAAATGCAGACAAATTTCGTCATAAATATGAGAAGCGTTAAAATATATTTTCATTTCTTAGCCACTTTCCTTACATATATTTTTATTTATCTTAAACCAATTAAGATTTTTAAAAATAAAAGTTCAAATCTTGAATTTGATCAACTCACGTATTTGTAAGATTATAGCTATTTCATAGCTATTAACAAGAAACTTTTAATTTTTCTACTGAAACTACTATTAAATATTTGAACATCTAGAACTTTCTGCAAAAGTTTGAAGAACTAGAACTTTCAAAGGTAGCTGTCGCACGTCACTTTATTAATTGGTCATACTTTGCTACTAAAAGCTAGCACAATTAAATGTTATTTACAAATCCACTAATATGTGTAAGTATAAGAGAAGATTATAATCCTTACACTTGTATGTAGTTTTAAAAATTGTTCATGACGACTCTCTTTCACTCTCTATAATTTGCGCACATACTCGAATTCAAAAAAAAGAATGTTACCAGTTTAAAATATTCGTATGTGACATTGTTGGAATTGGATATTTCGTTCATCAATAAATTTCTAATGGGAGTAGTCGTAGCACAGTGGCACAAGCGCGTGACTAAAAGTGCGACAGGTTGTCCGTTGTGGGTTACATATTTCATGTGCTCCAGTGGGAATCGAACCCTGAACTCATCGGACCTGCCGCGTTTACAGTCGCACGAGGCCAGTCGTGGCGCAGGGACACATTTATAATGTACTTCGATAAATTTTCCTTTTTAGGAGACAGATATATGGAATAGGTTTTTGTTTTAATTACTTTTACGTAAATATATTTCATATACGCAAACTTAAGTTTATCAATTTTATTAGACACCTTCCTGTTGAGCTACAATTATAAAATTGGAACGGAAGCGGAACCCTTAATGGCGAGACCGACTCGCAACTAACTGTTTTTTAAGATAGTTTACTTTAACTTTAACTTTTACAAAATATATTTCAATTTAGATTACTAACAGATTTTTCGAAAAAATATGCAAACGCAATACCTACCATATTATACAAACAAGTTTAATAACAAATAAACAAAACTACCACACGAGCTTCATTGCTTGTTCTAAGTATGATGACGACGCACTCAGTGGTCGGTGTCGACTGTCCTGTTATTACCTATTTAATAGTTTACCTAATAAGCAGTTTTTTACAATAATTCCGAAACATAATGAAGACATCGTCGTGTAGTGACGCCCACTGTGTGCTCTGGCAATGGCATGTCATTGAGGGTTGCTTCAAAGTAAACTGCCCATTAAACACTCTATATAACATTTACATATCATCGCTAAGTCATTTTATACGGAAACCGACTTCGTGTCGGTTGATAGGATAGACTGTGAGAATAGAATTTTTTTAAAAAGATTATGATTTCGTTTTCAATTTCGTTGTTGGTGGCATGCAGCGTCCTGGCGGGCCTCGACGCGACTATGGAAGTGATGAAAGATGTCACTCTGGGGTTCGGTGAAGCTCTAGAGAGCTGTAGAGAGGAAGTAAGTTAATAAATTTAACTCCTTAGTTAACTTGTTAATAAAATCACAAAATACAAGTTCATTAGGATTAACAGTCGGGATCTATAATTGTTCGAGCCCCGAACTATCCTGGGTCCCGTCTGTTGGATCCTAATAAACTATTGGGCTTGTTACTTTAGGTGTAAGTAAATGCAAGAATTGTTGTTAAAACAACTTCAAATCGCTATACAATCGCTACTTAAAGTGAAAAATCATGAAGAGATCCTATCAATGATTTCAATATCTATTTAACGATACACCACTTGACGTATATCATCGATATTTATCCATTCTCATGATTGACATGTCTTTAGTGACACTCGCAAGGTTAAGACGAATCGATTGATGTAAGAATCATCTAAATTGGCCGAGGCGTTTGGTCTCCACAACGGTTAACGGCTAGATTTGTAATCGATTAACCACAAGTGGAACTACATTTTATTTCATAAAAGCCTCAAAGTATTCACTGAGTCACTCCCTGTCGGCATAGAGCCAGCTAACAGAGGACAAGATGGAGGAGTTCTTCCACTTCTGGCGCGACGACTTCAAGTTCGAGGACCGCGAGGTCGGCTGCGCCATCAAGTGCATGAGCTCCCACTTCAACCTGCTGACGGACTCGCACCGCATGCACCACGAGAACACCGACAAGTTTATCAAGTCTTTCCCGAATGGTAACTAAACAAATAATTTACTTAATCTACTCCTGCAGGAGGCTACTCTTATTCAATGGTCAATATTTTTAACTTTTAGAAAACGTTATTTCTCAATAACATATAGACAATACTTATTTAGAAAACGTATAAAAATTTAAACGTAGCGGGACTCGAACCCGCGCCTCCTGGAAACCGACCAGGCGCTCCGACCATACGTTCTCATCAAGCTACGTCGAAATTTTTTTACGCTTGTTACAACTTATTATGTTGTTAGCATCTCTGTAGGGATATTTTTACTAATTTCCGCTACCCAAAGATAATTACTAAGAATTGTCGTTTGGCAAGAGAGAATACTATTTTTTAAATATTTTTAAACATTTTTTAAAGTGTTATTCCACACTTAGGAAAGGAAAATACTTATTTAG
>DWQW01012615.1:0-10716 GCA_018249695.1 Heliconius erato demophoon | reverse complement strand
ATTCTTTGACGATAATGTCGTAAAAAAAATCATATTAGAAGTCATTATAGTTGTCAATCGATTGTGCTTATTAAATCATTAATCATGTATTTTAAGCGGGCGAAGCCGTGGGCGAGCCGCTAGTATATAATATACGGTCAAGTTTATTCTCCGTTCTCTGTCCAAATATGAGACATTGCGTATGAAAAGAATTTTGCGTTCCAAGTGAAGATCGATTACGGTCTGACGTGGCCACCCGAATGTGCTACGATCGATTGATTTTGGTTGATTTAGATTCGTACAGTGTTTTGTGATACCTCACATTTATTATTAGTAAAACTATTTGCTTTGTCTCATAATATAAAATATTTTAATATAGATCGTATGATTAATACATAAGTATTTTTTTCTTCAAATAAATATTAATTATATTAGTATAAAGTAGTCTAAGAAGGTTAAGGACTTTTCCCGCAAAAAGCTGTTAGCAAAGAAAATCTAGACCTTTAGTTCTCTATTTTTCGCCTGAATTCGACACATTGTGATTTAACTAACTGAAGGTTAGCTGCGTTTAAAATTAGTTGGAAGATTGACTAAAGGTTATCTTAAAACTGTTGATTTATAAGTGTAATTAGTTTTTCATAATAGCAAAGATTTAAAATAATAATAAAATCGAACGACACAGTAAAAACTCATTTCGTAACGTAATGATAATATTACACAATATAAGGTTTTAAACTTTTAACATTAATTTATGCAATATATTTACGTTTCCACTGCCTGAAGCAAAATAAACGTAGAAACGAGTAATACCTATTTATAGTAAAAATAAGAGATTAAATTGTAATAGACTCTATGATTAAATGATAAAGCTGCAATAGTTTTTTATTTAAATTGATATATAAAATTACATAATTTCACATTCAAATAGAAGTTTAGTTTTTTGATTTTGTAAGTTAATGTGACTGATATATATTTCTTTATTAATCGACTTCATAAATGGAAGTTACCAGTTTAATGTGTATGTATGCTAATTGCTAAATAATGCTTCCATGCACATGTGTTTGATTTGATAAGTATATGTTTGTATGTTTGTCCACGAATTTCTTTAAAATTAAAAGTTATATCGAGATGATTCTTTTCAATTTAAGTTAAATATACTTTAATTTAGGGAGGAGTACAAGTTTCATTAAAATCGCTTCAGTAGTTTCAAAGATATGGTTAAATTAAGAAAACATAGATAGGTAATAAGACCTGTATTTTTTCCTTTTGATTTCACTGTCTGTTTTGTTATTAATTTGACTGTATTTTTTTATGTTATTACCTCAGAACTTTTGACTGCGTGAACTGATTTTGATGATTCTTTTTTTTATTGGAAACGAAACACTTTAAGGATAGTTTGGGGAAAGTTTGGTTGGGTTCTGATTATGGGATTCAGTTGATGTTGAAGAAGTTGGATTTTTTTGTTAAATTTTATAATTATTATAAAAATTTGAAATCGGTTTAATTTTTTTTAAATTACATGATAGATTGATTTAGTTATTTTTTATTTTGTATTTTATGAATGAGTTTTGTAGTGCCTTAGGTAGTAGGTATATTTAATTATATGTTTAATATATGTATATTACATGGTTGTAAGAGGCAAAATTTACTTAGCAATATATCACTATATTCTCTTTTTTATTTGACAGTTGTTTAATATCTAGTACTCTATATGTCCGGATTCCAGATTTTCCGGAGTCCCTATAGAATTCTATATAGGTAGTAGGCACATACATTATAATATATATTGTTTTAATTTTCTTTCTTTATAGAAAACGAATGAATAAGTCTATGTACGAGGCTAAGAGGTAATAAAAATAAAAACTTAATTGAAAGTCTTTTAAGTATGATATATTGTACTTACTAGTATCTATAGTTTCCAAGACCCACGTTATCATTGTCATAACGCAATAGTTGCACATCATTTGAAGGATAATTTACTCTTGGGGGTGGAGGAGGAGCGCTGGTAGCTAACGCCACAAGACATAGTACAATGAACTGTAAAAATATATTTTAATATTTACTTATTTATATATAAGAGGAAACCATATAAATAATGGTACGATGACGACTCATGAAAAAAATATATATCACTAATATTGTATATTAATTTGTATCTAAAAATTTCTAATAATATTTTAATATTATTCTAATGTTGAATAATCTCTGAATAATTTAAGATTTACACTCCTTGTCCTTTATTATAGCAACACTGCACTGCTTAATATCATCACTTTTATAAATAACAAAAACAAACAAAAATACTAACCAGTTTCATGTTTGGAGCAGTTCTAGCGACAGCGAGGGACTAACGATTGGTTCTCGTTACATATATTCCACCTTTATATCTGTAGCAGATGCCATATTTATAATAGTCAAAATTACTTGACCAATATGTAAATCACAGTTCTTCGGTGAAGGTAAACTACTTTGTTTTTTTAATATATATAATTCAGATGAAGCATGACAAAAATAATTTTGATACGCTTGCCGCCATTAGATGCATCCTATGATAAAGTCAGCTTGTGTTTAAGAAACGTTTATTCCAAGAGACTATAAATAAAAAATATATATATTTAAATAATTTTGTGAGCAAAAAATATATCACGTTAATTTTATACTTCATGAAAGTTCTTGAAACAAATATCTTTACATGCTAAAAATATGTACTAACTCATACTTGCTGAAGCGATTGAATTTATAACATAAATAAATTTTATTTTTTGGTAATTAAAATGTTATGATTAGTTATTATAAAGGATAGGCGATACTAGCAAGATAGTCGTTCTAGTGATAAAACACTCCGTTTCCTACTTTCCACCTAGTTATGAAAGGGGGTACATACATTAGATACTTTCCCTCTACATGATCACGTCAAAAATAATGCGAAACAAAGCGAAAACGTAGTGACATTAAGTAAACTGAGGTAAATTGCCTTTTGTACCCAAATTGTATTGCATCATTAGAATGCTAATTACAGGCATTAGTCGCCTCTCCAGGTGCACCGACCAATTGGTCAAGGTCGCAGGAAGCCCTTGGATGCGGGCAGTGCATCATATATTGATGTGGAGGTTAATGGAGAAGAGATTGTCCAACAGTAGGCGTCACGCTGATGTACGTAAAATATAATACCTTTAAGTCACACCGATAGATACCGTAAGAAAATCTAAAATATCATGTAGCGTCGTGATATAATGGGTCAGTTCGATATACTGATCGCAACGTCTAGAATTCGGGGAAGCGGAGATTTTGAGACGATTTTTTATATTTTATTTTATAGCTTCTTTTATTGCTTCACGCAGTATCCCGCACATAAAACCTAGTGTTAAGAACCTACGCAGTTGGCTTCGGCGCCACACAGTCCGGTTTAATACCTATATCTCACGTGGTGAGGCACATTTTACCTTCTGTAGAGTGCCCACCCTCCATCCCTACAGCCATATTTTCAAATCAAAGAACCCTACATTATGTATTAATAAAGAAACATCGATAAAAATGATTTTAAAAAAATCTATTTTTATCGATGTTCCTCACTAATAGATGATTCTCTAAAATAGTTGAGTAGAGTTTTTACATTTTAGCATTAATTTTAATCTTTTAGTAGATAATATTGTCCGCACAATAAATACCTTTTTGTAAAAAAATACTAACGGTTTTTCTTAATAATACAATATATGTTATGGTAGTGAGGTAAAAAAATATTAAAAGTGATAAAACAAAAAATTTGCTTTTATCGGTATTTCATCACTAATAAATAATGTAGGTTTTTCTGGTTTGGAAACATGACTGGAGAGATTGATGCCAAATCTTATATTTTATATCGACTTATATTTTACAGCACTATGCGCCAGAGCGAAGAAATTAAAATATTAAATATTCACACACTTTTTCATTCTTTATACTTGTTGCTAAAGAAGCTTTTAAGATTGTCTTGGAACTTTAAATCTTACAGAATGGCTTATAATTTTAATAATACATAAGCCTAATTTATTTAAGGCCAAATAGAAATATTTATTTAAATATTAGAATGATATCGACGGAAAGACGACCTTGGCATTGACAATATAATTCTATAAAGTTAATTTATTTTTATAGGTTTGCAAAATATGTAAAAAATATTTATAGCATTTGATAAAATATTTAAATATAACGCTGTAGTATTGATATTTTGCTGGGAAAACTTTAATTATATGACAATAATTGATGTTATTCAATAAATCTTTCATACCCAGTCTAATAATAGACCTAAATAGTTGATTTTTTATTTATAGATTATTTCTTAACAGCTAAACAAGAATGAATATAGAAAAAAAACCAGAATATATTTAACCTTAATAATATTTACTTATGTATAAAATACTTTTCTATAGAAATAAAGTATCGTATAAAATAAAGGCGTGGGTGCAATATTGAGTAAGCGTAGTTAGGAGCTATTGAGTAATATGAAATTTGTAAACATTTATGTATGTAAAGCTATAATGAAATATTTTTATTTTAATACAAATTATAATAAAACTTTTTTAAAATTATAGTAATTATATAAAAAATACAGTTTAACGCAGCATATAGTAGCGTGGGCAGAAGGAACCTGGTGTTAAAACACTCCGCTCCCCACTTTTGGCTGAGTTCTGGGGGCATTGCGTGATGAGTGACTGAACTCAACGCCACTCAAACCCCCAACCGACGCACTTACAGTCGCACCCCTGTGCCCCTGGGACGGCTATCTTTAAATATATTGTATCTAGTTTCCAAAATTTTATTAAAATGTATATAACATAAGATTTCTCTTTACAAATAAGGAAAATGTATTCACAAGACACCTCTTTTTGAGTATATTTTGCTGAATTCAACTTACAATATTAATTTATGCACTAAACTAGTAATTCGTCTAGGATTCGGTCGATTTATATTAATAACAAAGTAATCAGAAAAATAAAAAATAAACATTTAAGTTAATATACTCCAACAGATTTTTTTAATATTAAATATATTTTTTTACGAGGACTAGAGTACATGTGGTTGTAATTTTGATCATTTTTCTCTCCTTTTTTAATCTATGCTTATGGCACGTATATTTTGTTATTTTCATTTTATGACATCATTTGTAGTGTCTTTTTTATTTTATACTTAAACAGTTCTTTGATTTGATATTTTAAGATTTTATTGTAAAAACAAAAAAATATAATATGTTTCAAGGATCACTTTAAAGAGTGAGTGGTTGGTTTTACCGACTATAAATAGGTGAAGAAGATTATGTTTTGAAAAAAATAAAAATATCTTGCTATATCCATTTGTGTTTAAGATAAGTAATTTATAATTAAGTTTGTACCAATCAAATACTAAAATAATATGTTTTGGTGTAAATTTTTATGTATAGTTTAACAATAAACATTTAACAATACTAAAAAAATCCAATATTATTACTATATTATTGATATATTAATACTACTACTACTTTATTGATATATTAATCAATATTTCATTTCAATATTAAATTGTTAAGCTTTAATTATCTTTTAATTAATTTGTACCAGCGTCCTAAGATGTTTGCTTAATATTTTATAAAACAATAAAATATTATAATTTATAGTTAAAAATTGTATGAAGCCGTTTTAATATATATAATACACGTAAATATATACAATAATAGTAGTAACAGATAAAATATAATTAAAAAAGAAACAACTTCACTATATTAAATTTAATAATAAGAAACAGTACATAAATATTATATACAGTTTACGAGTATTGATTGAGCTATTTACAGTAATCTATCTTATCTTAATGATATTTAACCAAGGAGAGATGCTATTACAGCGGAAGGTACGGACCCTCCAGGCCCTTGTTGAATCTGGGGTTGGAAACCATTTTCGTCGGCGATGTAGCTAACAGTGTATGTAACACCGTCAGGTCCAACCCAAGCGTATTGTCCTTGTACTGCAATTCCTTCATTTTCAGTTCCTTCGTTTTTCAATTGCCCTTGCTCTTCATGTTTGCTGCCATCAGACAACTCCCAACTGTTAAAAAGGTTGTTTATTATTTTTTATAAATAATTTATTGATAATTATATTGTATTAAATGAACTATTGAACACTTACACGAAATTATAAGATCCCAAACCAGAGTTGTTCACGTCATATCGTAGAATTTGCACATCCTGGAGGTTTTGGGGAGCTGCTGATATAACAGCTACGAGAGCAAGAACAATGAACTGAAAGAATCAAATAAATAATTATTTTTCACATCATTAAAATTTCAAATTTAATTATCTCAATTAAACACTAAATTAAAATGAAACGAACCAGTTTCATTTTGTATTGTTTTAGTCGGCTACCTTCTTCAAAGTATACTTAGAATGTGGGATGATTACGTATCCAAGCGTCTCTCTTATATATGTAAGTATTTCTTCTATTACTAAATTGCAACACAGCCTTTTGACCGTCCCGATGCCTATTATAATACGAAGAGTGGTATAAACTATTGACTTATGTTAGAGAACAATTAATATGAACTATGTCCTAGGTTATGTAATTTTAGGATCTGCAGATCAAAGATGGAGGAAAAAGACAGCCAGTGACATAAAATTTGTCAATATTAGAATTTAAGCTTATCAGTAATTTGATAGATTACAAATAAAATATTTAGAAATGTTTATAATTTTTATATATTGCATTGCCTTGTAAATTATAAATGTAAAGATATTGAATTAAATATGTTGAAGTACAAAGTACACCTCAGTTTTTATGTTAAATATGATTTTACATTGAGGCCAGTCGTGGCGCAGCGGCACGAAGTGTGACTGTAAAACTGACTAGTTGTGGGTTCGATCCCCACTCGAGGAGATGAAATATTTACTTAAATTTATATTTCCATTTCCTCGCTCTGGTCTCGAGGTTAAGCGCGGCGTTGAGTTCTGCCACTGAACCCGCAATGCCTCCAGAATTCGGCAGAAAGTGGGGAACGGAGTGTCTTAACACTAGGTTCCCTCTATCTACCCTGCTGTGTGCGGAATACAGCGTGAAGCTGATTTTTTATTTTTTAAATATGATTTTACTTAAAAATGTAGGTTAATTTGACCTAGTGTTTATGCGGAAGGTGTTCAAACACGTACAAACTTTTTCATTAATTAGCGGTCTGTGTGATGGATATTCGTAAACATAATGAATGTAAATTGGAGCGAAAGAAACACATTTAATATGCATAATTGCGAATGCAGCATTGATTTCAAAGCGGCACGATCCACTTTTTTAGGCTGTTTTGATTTGTATAACATTTTTTTTATGTAATATTGTTTTATGGTGTCAAATTTTCGTTTTTAGTAACTTTTTGTTTAATAATTACATATTTATATTTTAACGGGATTAACAGCTTTGTATATTAGAGCTTTGAGAATTAACAGGCATAATTTAGGGTTAAATTTAAGGCCTGGATGATAGATGCTAAAGAAAAAAAAATCTGGTCAAGTGCGAGTCGGAATAGCCTATCAAGGCTCCCATATCAATTTAAGGAGTACAGGTCATTATTAAAGTTGTCAACTTTACTATTGTACTTAAGTACAACTTATAAAAATTGAGAAAGTTAAGTTCGCAGATATGTATTTTAGTGAGATTTTATGAAATGTAAATTTGTAATGATAATTTTTATGAAACATCAATAAATTTCCACTTTTCGGATTTTTTTAATTATTTGTATTGTAAGTGAGAACTTACACTTACTTCGTCCCAAATTTCATAACTAAGGGTCCACGGGAAGTACCCTAAAGGTTTTCATCACGCGGTGACTTACGTACAAAATGAATGAAAATCGCCGCTAGGTATGTTTAGATTGCAATGAGTTAGAAGCTTGATTTTTCTGTGCTGCAAGGGACTATGGACCTAAATATTTGATATTAATTCGATAAATGGTCTGGACAGACGTACTGATGGGCAACAAAGTAATCCTATAAGTGTTCCGTTTTTGCTTTTTATGTGCGGAACCCTAAAAAAATGTGTACATATACTTGAACAGAATCTTATAATTACAATGCAATAAAAAAATCAAGTAAATATAATTATTACTAATTAGTTAAACTCTCATAATATTACTTATATTATACTGATTAAATCACTAAAAATAAGCAATTAAATAAAAAAATTGAACTCTAGCTCTCGTTCGAAGTTAAGGTTATGAGAATTTTCATTAATCCAGTCTAATATATCTCGTCCAAAGGCCAAATGTTAATGTAGTATTATATCTTATTTTAATAAAAAAAATCAAATCAGCTTCACGCTGTATCCCGCACATAGTAGGGTAGGCAGAGGGAACCTAGTGTTAAGACACACCGTTCCCACTTTCCGTCTTATTCTGGAGTCACTGCGTGTTGAGTGGCGGAATTCAACGCCGCGCTTTGCCTCGACACCAGATCGATAAAATGGAAATATAAATTTAAATAAATATTTCTCTTCCACGATTGGGGATCGAACCTACAACCAGTCGATGTTACAGTCACACTTTGTGCCCCTGCGCCACGACCGGCCTCATCTTATTTTAATATTACTCTTAATAACGAATATAAACATATGTAATGAAAAAAATTCTTATTTAAATAATAGTAAAGTTCACGCAAAATATCTTTTCTTATAGAATATCATACAGTATAGTGTGTCGTACAGTAATAAAAGTTCAAATAGCAATTTCGTGTTGATTATAATGAACAAAAGGCCAAGGTTTTGTTTAGCGCTGAATAATAATTTGTGTCCAATTGGTTTCTGATGAGCCTCAAATAAAAGAACGTCTTTGTAGGACGTGAGAAAATATTTGCTAATGTGGTTTAAAGAGTTTAACAAATTCGTTAATTTAAACGTTGTTTTATATCTAAAATTAAATTATAAATATATTTTTATGTTATTTGCTGTATAATGTGAAAATATAACTTTATTAATCTATTTAGTATTTAGTGAATAGTAATTATATCTTAGAAAATAGATTGGTATTACGAAGATAAGTATCTATCCAAAAATGCTATCTATTATTTGTAGTTGAATATAGGGAAACAACTTCACGTTTTTCCCTCAAAACAGAGTAGGCAGATAGAGACTAGTGTCCAGAAACTTTACTCACAATAATTCAATATATTTTGATATAAATCGGGTAAATATATTATATACCAAAGGGACACATATGTCTACATTAAACAAAGGTATATTAAAATAATATTTAAGTAACTCCAATTATTATAATCTTATTATTATTATTTATATTTGCGTTTCTTCGCTCTGGTGTTGAGGCAAAGCGCGGCGTTGAGTTCTGCCACTCTACACGCATTGCGTCCAGAACTTGGCTGAAAGTGGAGAACGGAGTGTCTTAACACTAGGTTGATATACTATAGATACAGCGTCCAGCTGATTTTTTTTATTTGATTTAATTTCATGTTGAAAGAAATCCAACCGTGTTAAAGATAGATCTGCTTCTGCGTGTAAATTGCGTATCTAATGTTGATTGAAGTAGCGCCTATTGTTTCATAAATAAAACAATTTAACCCACAAACTTTATTGACCAGGTGACTTTTAAATTATATGGTTGCAAAATTAACAGAAAATTGTAAATGATGAGCCCATCAATGTAACCGGTCGCGTTACATCACAGTGTATTGAACCCACGACGTACGCCTGACCTCCGACACGCGCTCTACCTTCCTACCTCCTTAATGCAACTTTTTGGGTTAATCTTGACAACAAATCAAAATTCATTAAAAATTTGAAATATAAATATTATAATATTTTAATAAATTTAGTTTGTTATATGACTAGTCTATAAATAGATAAATTCTCTGTCTTGTGTGATTTTATTTTTTTAATGTTCTGTAGAGTCTGGTTCAGGTAATGTCATTGTTTTTAAATATTAAAAAGTGTTTAATTCAGAAAAAAAAACTAATGTATTTAAATATCATTGACATAATTATTGAATTGAATTTAAATTGATAAATATAAAATATTCAACACTATTCTAAATATTTACTTGGCTTAAACTTTTCTTTAAGTTTTTGTTGTATTACCATGTTTTTTATATCTGTAAATAAATGTAAGGCTGTCTTGGTGTAACTGCGTCGATTCCCATTCGGGAGAAATCAAATATTATAGTCTGATCCCTCTGGTAAAAAAGAGCGGCGTTAAGTTCCACCACACAACACACAATGTCGAAAACTGGGCTAAAAGTGGAGAACAGAGTGTTGAGACACTGAGTTCCCTCTGCCTACATTTTTATATGCGGGATACAGCGTGAAACTATTTTTCATCATTCAATTAAATGTAATATTTATGTACCAATATTTTTTTGTATTGCTTCACTTAGTAATTTATTTTCAAAATATAACAGTGATCTATGGTCATGAGAAAGACATCAACGGGTTGTTCTCAATTCAATCAGATCTTCATCTAAAAACGAAAGTGCATATCTCTCAGTCCGATAGCTTAACGTTACATAATGTGATTTTTGTTTGAGTAACAGTGCTCGTGAACTTTAAGACTAAAATAATGGGAGTATTTGACACGCACAAAAGTTGTTTCTTTGTTGTAGGTGAGAATGACAACAAAATACATATAGGTGGAGATCCCATCGTTTAAAACTGTAGGGATTAGATTTTCTAATGAAACTTATATTTAAGAATGATACATGATAGTAGAATAGATTACACTAGGGTTGCCCAAAAAAATCCTGCCG
>DWQW01012614.1:0-10716 GCA_018249695.1 Heliconius erato demophoon | reverse complement strand
TTTCCATACAAACTTTCAACGCCTATTTCATCCCTTTAGGGTTAAAATTTTTCAAATTCCCTTCTTAGTGGATGTCCAGAATATGAAAATAAACATCTGCCCAAATTTCACGTTTCTACCATCAGCGCTTACAGCTCTGCGTGCGTCTTACCTCAGTCAGTCAGCACAAGTCCTTTTATATATATAGATATAGTATTATATCAGTATATGTTAAAAGCCTAAAAGCTTAACCACGACATAAATATCAATGTTATCTAGATTAAGCCGAAAATGCGTTATCAAATGTTTTTTTTTTGTAAAATTGTTAAGGTTTCCCGTAAAAAATCATTTATTCAAAACCTACAATAGGATAACTTGACTGTACATTCTTTCTAATAAGTAACAAGACAAGCGGTGGCGTCGAGTTCCGCCACTCAATGTCTCGAATTTGAGGGAAAAGTGATTAATGTATCGTCTTGACACTAGATTCTCACTTTCTACCCTGTTATGTGGAAAAAGCATCAAGATGCTGTTCTTTTATTTATATTATAGATTATATTTCTTTTCGTGAGGCTTATTATATTGTACACGCGGCAGGTTGTGTATTCGATTCCCACTGGAGGACATGAGATATTTAATATTTTCATTTCCGGCGTTGCCGTTGAGTTCCGCTCCTCAACACGCACTGCCTCCAGAATTCGGTGAAGAGTGGGGAACGGAAGTGTCTTAATGGGATCGGAGTGTCTTAACTCTAGGTACCCAGGTTCCCTCTACCAACACTGCCATGTGCGGTATACTCGTACAGCTTCACGTTGTATCATGCATGTTGTATATATTTCTATAAAAAATCCTATACGGTAACGCTTCGTCCACTATGTATATACAGGATGTAATTCGATCGACGGATCAACAGTAGTCTAGAGGTAGGGGCCCTCAGTTCCAATCTATTTCACAGCCATGTACGTTCGGCGATTTTCAGTGGTTGAGTAGATATTAAGAAAATTGTATTTGTTTGGATAAAACCGGATTCTTGAACAACATTGGCAAATACAGCTCGACGGTCTGCGCTCGTGATTTTTTCCTCAATATAGCTCAATAATGGACCTTTTATATCATATAAAAGTTAAAAACTATCGGTCTATAAATCTTGGAAATAATAAAAAAATATATAGATTTTTGAAAAGTTAAATTTTAGTTTAGTGAGGCCATTCATAGCGCAGGGGTACAAGTGTGTGACACAAAAAAAAACTAGTCTTATAAATTCTAATACACAATTATAAACAATATAAGAACTTACCTTGTTGTTCAACTTTTTGGGTCCTTGGATCTTCCCATTTAATATACGCCATTGCATACCATATACCAGGTTTGGGGTTTTGCATCGAAAACGTTATATTCGTCCCATCAGATGTAAGATTTAATGTATACATTATATGGCGGGAATCAACATCTATGAAACTCTTTGGAAACGGATACCCGTCCGGATTGACGGTTGGAAAAGAACCGTGTTTTAGATGTACAATAACCTCCTGTGGGCTGCAGGATCCTGAAGACAAAAAATTGTTATATTACTATAAAGAAATTTCATATTTTCATTAGTTTTCCTAAGAAAAGGAGTTCTCCACATGACACATCTCAGCCCTTTATTAATGAAGCAACAACAAAATTTAACAACTGTTTATTTACTATCTTATGAAGGTAATTGTAGATTTCATAATTGTGGTGTTTATTAATATACAAAATATAACCAACCCTTCATATAGTGTTCTTTAATATTATAAATTTATTAAAAATTCCCTTGATTTGTCAATCTATGTATATCAATGGTTGCCAACCGGTGGTCCGCGGACCACCAGCGTAAATAAGGTTCGCGAACGATTTTAAGCTTAGCGGGCTGGGAGGCAATGGTCACCACGCAGTGAGTGACAAGAGCATCAGTACTAGGGTCGGTACGCGGAGCCCCCGAGAGACCCGCTCGATGAAGACAATACAACATCTGCCTACATTTGGGTTGTTTCCTCAGTTAAATATTAATTGTTTCGACAATAATAAAAACAATATCAATACACATTTATTAAAATATTTTAAAATTTATTGAGTTAATGAAATAAGTATGCCAGTTTACAAAAGAATGTTATGACGTCGAAACGGCGACTGGTAACACAAGCCCAGAGCTTAGTACAAGCGTCAGTCTCACATGATTTAAAATTACTTTGTATGTATCTAAATGTAACATTATCTTTCTTTGTATTGTGTTGAGAAATAAAGTTATTATTATTATTATTATTATTATTATATGGTTTTGTTAAATGAAAAACACACGCAAACAAGCGTACGGGTCACCTGATGGTAAGTGATAAATGGAAAGAATGAAGGAGCTTCAAGTGCGTTCTCGGCTTTTAAGGTGGAGATAGACGATTTGAAGGTACCCATTTAAAACACAACCGCATTGTATTTATTTAAAATTTTCCTAGCAAGAATGATGTAAAAGTGGTCCTTGATCTTGAAAAGGTTGGGTAACTCTAATCTATATCATATGTGGAAATATATATATAGATTAAAAAAAAATGGTGTTTACCAAGTCAAAGAGAAGCTCAGTCATATCTAATAAAGCAACAATTGCATCACAAATTTACAAAGTGGGATGACATGTTAGGACATATTATGAACTTCCTGCCATTAAGACATTATATGAAACAGTATAGGTCAAGTTAATATGTTCTTTATATAAGTGTTATAATCATTTTAGTTGCGGATTGTACTAGCATTTGTTTTTTTTTATCTTTATACTGTAAAACACACGTAGCGTGCTATAGGTGGTAGAGGGAACTTGGTGTCCAGAGATTCAGTACTTCCCGCGAATTCTAGAACCATTGTGTATTGGGTAGCAGAACTCGACGCTGCACTTTGCCTCTTTACCGATTTGCTGTTACAAAAGTAACAGATGAAGAAATCGAATCCACAACCTGTTGCGTTTACCATCGTACGAGGGTTCTGGTTTCAATTCCCACTAGGGAATAAGGGTATCAAGGCAAAGGCACAGGATTGAATTCTGTCACTCAATATCATGTGGTGATTTGAACGGATGTGTTGGAACTGCGCGAAGTGGTTATGAGGGAGTGCTAGGTCAGTATGGTGACAAGAGAATAAAGGTATGTAGAGACCGTAGCGTTTGGCGCTCCTTTCTCTCTGACTACCCCGCAAGGGATAAAGCGTGAAGCTAAGTAAGTAAGTAAGTAAGTAAGTAAAATAATGTGTGTTTATATTCCCCACTCAAAACAATGACTCTAACTCAGACAGTCAAATGTAAAACAGTAAGATCTCTCATACTTTTACCAATAATAATTAACAACTACTTTTTGTATCACAGATATAAATCACTTTTCATTTGAATGTAAAGAAACTTAATTAGTATAGAAAAATAAATAACAAGAATTTGTATTAAAGGGAAGATAGTATCTACTTCTACTATATTCCATTGTCTTTAAAGCAAAACTGATAAAGCACACTGTATAGTACAACTGCAATGAGGGACTAATAACATGAATGTACCACAATTGATATTATTCTATAAATAAAGGAAACTTTATTTTAAAACAACAAGTAGAAATTAAGAAAATTGTTGTAATTTTTTATATACTATTCTCATATTTCATTGGAGCAACATTTCACTGAATGAAGATTTCCCTCGGGAGAATAAATTATTTTCAATTTAAAAACTTTTACTTTTTTTACTTAGGTTCACTTTGCCTAACTTGCTAGAAGTGGAATAAAATATAAAGTTAAATTACTCTTTTGACTTGTAATTATATCGAGTACATATTCAAAAATTATATTTTTTGTTGATGTTTAACTATTTTTCTTTCAATATCAAGGTTTTTTAAAAATCGTTTTTGGACACACTGTAGATAAAAGATAGTCTTATCTTATCGCTTTCGTATTAATTACAAAAACAAATTTATTTTTAATGAATGGGCTTATGATATTATCAGTAAAATTAATTAAATTATTTTACTTTCTACTAGATAACAATGTAAATAATATTGTAAATATACATAAGTATATATATGGAATATTATTAGCAATAAATTATTAAATTTTCATTTGAAAGGATGCTCCAAGAAAAAATTAAAATTATAATAACTTTAGTTAAGCAACAAACTTTACAAGTCTTATATATCGTTGTAATACCTATGTTATTAAGGTGCAGCTCCTCAGATTGGAATGTGAAACGGGCATCACTAACATCATTAACAACTCGATAAAATACTAGGGACACCGTACGATAACTCCTGTACATATAAACGTCGATTCCGACATGCCTGGTAACCAATTGATATCCCTCTAAAATAACAGGACGTGTGCTCATTAGCTGTTCAATCATTCTTCTCTTCTTATCCTCGATCTCAGCATCAGTATCACTATTGCCGGCCACATAATAAATAAGAAACACTAATAGATAAACAATTCTCAATTTACACTTTAACATGATTCACAATTTAAATTGTATTATTTAGAAATCTGCGTTATTTTTTCATTTGTGTATGTTTTGAATGTGACTGTAAATTTAGTCCAAATTAATATATTTTTTATTTTTTTTTCCTAAATTAAAACATTAGTCGGACGTCGCCGATCGATAGATATGCAATGCACTTAGCGCTGTTATCTTGTGACAATTGGAAATTGACGTTTGACACTGACATATGACAACTGATTGTATTTTTTAATGCTATACCATGCTAAGGTTCATAGTTATTCACATTGGCACGCTCGAAGCGCCATAAATTAAGAACTGAACTGAACTAGTTATTCACATATTTTCTGAATGTTATAATAATTTGTACAGACACCGTCCGTTCTTAAATTGAATTTACAAGCACATAAAAAAATGTGAAATGACTTTAACACGCAGTTCATCTTCAGCCAGTCAGTAAATGTCCTTACAAAAAATTGAATTTGCAAAAACAAAAATACAACAAATAAAACTATTATATTGTTTTGTTAAAGTAATTTTTTATAAAATAATTTTTATATAAAATATACTAATATTATTTATATTTTTAGTTGATTTTTACAGTAGATGGTCGATATCTTAATGCAAAATGGGATAGATAGAAAAATTTATAGACCTTACGATATATTTTAACAAGGCTTTTAATGTAGAATAAAAACTAAAATTTGTGTTATTATATTTCATAAAAATTACTCTACAAATTTATATGAAGTCATTATCTTAGCAATAAATATAATAAAACTTTTTTTATGATCAACAAATTTATTTTAAAAATCTGTCAAATGCATACATACATTAAAATTAAATTCACTTATTTTTAAAACAATTAAATAATAAGTAAATATAAACAATCGTGGTTAGTTTACATATTTGGCGTGATATTAGCTTGGAGATTATTTTAAGTGGTTACATTAAAACCCAAGGTCATAATATAAAAATAAATTTATAAAACTTGGTAACATCACGAATTGGAAAACCTTTTTGCTGTTTGGATTCTGCGCGCGCATGTCTCGCTCCCTCGCAATTGCATAAATTTTCGAAGTTTGGTCGTCGCAGAATAATGGCTTCGATTATAGATTCGAAGCCCGCAGAAGTAAACGGTGAATGCCCATGTTCATCCAAAAGATATAAGATGGAAAATAATAATAAAGTGACTGTGGTGCTGGGTGCACAATGGGGAGACGAAGGAAAAGGAAAAGTGGTGGATCTTCTTGCGGTAAACTCCGACATCGTGTGCCGCTGTCAGGTTATATATTTTATTATTGTTTTATTATTAAAAAATACATTTCTATAACACCAATTTAAACATCGGATAATTATTGTGACATAATTAGAGTATCGTCAATTCACAAGTAATCTCTAAAGTCCATTCAAAACAAACTTTGAGGTTATAAATGTAACTGCAATTGTTTTTCTTCTATATTTTTCAAAACAATACATAATATTGTCGTTTATTGTAGTAATGTTTTATTTTAAATTTCAAGTTCACTCTTATTGGAGTACAGTAGCTATAGCTGGCAAAGCGCCAGTTTGTTTGAAAATATTATGAATTTGTTTATGTTGAGTTTGCTGAAATGAATGCCGTAATAATATTGCTTTTTAAATTGCACAAATCTTCATGTAACACAGTAATTACATAACAATCGTGCGCATTTCCCGCGGATGCTGTATTAGTTATACTTTTTTTATTTAATCATGTGACCATGATTGATGTGTATGGCGATACGTTTTGAAACGCAAATAGATGTCATGAACAGTGACCGTTTAATTGTGGATTATTGCCAAGGTCTGGGGCATTATTGTCACGCTCCCTGGCTTTTATATTTTTTTGCATTTTATATATATTTTTAGTGTAGCTACTTTATCTTTTTATAAATACTTTGTTATTGAAACTAAAAGATCAACGCTAATAAAAGGTTAATGTGTATATGTTATATAATCTATAAAGCAAGTATAGTATAATGAAAAGTTTTACTTTTAGATTTGCCACCACCATTTTGTTATTATTTTTTAAGACTACATAATGCGGATATGTATTTTTTGTAAGTTGTCAAACTGTGTCATCAGTTTCTTGATAAAACCACCGGCAGCCAGTAATTCTGATAAAGTTTGTTTTGGTTTACTCATACTGTACCGGTGTGAACTAGTCTGTGATTGATTTATAGCCACTGTATTTACAAAGACAGTTCCTTTATTATTGAACTCATTGAACTTATGTCTCTTGTAAGAGTAACTTGATAAGCATGATTAATATAAATAGGGAAATACACAATTTTGGGCAAAGTGCCTATTTTGGACTGGGTTTTAAATCAAATATTATAAAATCAGCTTGACGCTGTATCCCACACAAAACAGGATAGGCAGAGCACTTTCTAACGAACTCTGGAGGCATTGCGTGTTAAGTGGCAGAACTCAACACCGCACTTTGCCTCGACACCAGAGCGAAGAAATGGAAATATAAATTTAAGTAAATATTTCATCTCCTCAAGTGGGGATCGAACCCACAACCAGTTGGTTTTACAGTCACACATTGTGCAGCTGCAGCACGACTGGCCTATAATAATATAAATAATATTATATTACACATATATTAAAAGTATCCATATTTTATATCATAAATGACAGCAATTTCGAATTTCCTTATAATTACAATGGTGGTAAAGTATAATTTATTATCTAAGTAATAAATATACAAGGCGTCATTATAACCCGTAAATAAAACCTTTTATATATGGCTGGTCTATAAGTTTTATAGACCAGAGACCTACTCTTGACGTTTCCTTGTTCTACACAATTCTTTATTTATTTGATTTAATAATGATAATAAATTACTGTTGTGATCTAAAAACATTATATTTATTAAGAAAACATATTAAATATTTAATGTAGTAGAATTTGAAACCTCTTTGGTATTTTATGAATTTTCTCTTTTGAATTTCTTTCCTAAGTGTTGAATCACAATTTAAAAACCATGACAACCACAGTGTTAGGCTAATAGGGTTATTATTGTACAATTTGTTAAATGTTATAAATAAAAAAAATTTCAGTCTGTAGGAACTTACATGATAAGAAATAAAAATATTAAAAACAAAAACTAATATTTTGTATGGTGGGATGTGTGAATTTTTAAGCCACAAAAAATAATTAAATATTAAAAATCAATGAATCACAATGTATATTAGTAAATTTAAATGTCAAAATATTTTTAATATAGAATATTTTTAATTTTATTATACCACTAGTTGGGAACCGGTGTGCTATATAAATGCACCCAATAATACTTTCTAGACTGTGATGAGTTACAATTTTGTTATATGTTACATCTACATGTAGAACAAGTTAAATCTACTTTCTGCACATGCAATCAAAAGTTTTTATTTTTCTTGAAATGTCTCACAAGTTATTTAAACACATAATTTATTTTATGTATATAAATAAATTATGAAAAAGGTTATTTGTTTAGCCCTTTAAGGTAATTTCTCTAAGTAATGCATAACCACTGGAAGTATTTATCACAGAACTTTGATAACATGACATTAGGATTATATTACTTAAGATAATTTGATTGATAAATCTGCAAAAGAAGCTTAGCTGTTTATGATATTTAGCTATTTGATAACGCCATTGTTGTACAGTTGGATAGTAAGTTATGAGTTCAAATCCCATTTATATGTTTTTTCTTTTTTTTTTATTTCCACCAAGCCGTGACTTTAAAAAGAGTGAAAAGTGACATGAATAGTATCTAAAAAAATATCTTCTCGTACAAACTCGCTTTAAAAAAATATAGCACTCTATTAGTAATATTGTATGTGTCTTGTATTTATATTAGGTATATTGTATTAGGTACATTTGACTAGACTATTGAAATGTGTCATATTGAAATCTGCAAATAATGCTAATCTAAATGTATATTTATTTTATTGCTATATTAGAAACAGGGTTATCCAAACTACTAACACTCATATACATATGTTGTGTGTATTTGTATGTATGTATTATTTATTTATAAGGTAATTATTTAATTTTTAGTTATTTTTTTTTTGTTTTTATATTTTAAAATTGCACTAGCCCGTTTCTCTTAAGACTAATTACTTTCTTCAAAGGTTGTCTGTAAGAGATTGCTATCAGCAATAAGACCGCCTTTGCACGCTCTGGAATTATTTTAAGATTGTTCTCTATTTTTATCTGTAACAGCTTTGTGTGCAATAAAGTTTTTCTATCTATCTATCTATACTTTTTTAGAAACATATAATAATTTTAACATAGTGGGATTTGAAGCCGCGCCTCTTGGAAACTGTCCAAGTGCTCTGACCACCAAACTATACGCTTAGGCTAATAATACGCTACAATAACATTCAAGTTATTAATTGAAATGATATGTGCATTACATGCACATTTTCTGTTTTACCAAATAAAGAAAAATAAATTTAAAAAAATAGTTATATTGTAAATCCTATCAATGATGTGATGTTTTCAAATTTTAATAAAAAATTATACTGTATTTTTTTAAGTAAAAATCGTAGATTTTTTTCTTGATGTATAATTTTCATACATATATAAAAAATAAGATTAACTAAAACATAATATAGCTACCTAAGTAAATATAATATAATAAAAAAAATGTTAACCACGCAGATAAAATAATAACTTTGTATACAATTGAAATGCTATGTACATAAATTAAAGGATGTGAGATCATCATATGACTTTACTCCTTTATGCTTTTTACCATGTACCAGCTGTAGGTAGGAGAAACTTGATGTTAAGACACTCTTTTTTTAATTTTTCAAGACATCGCGAGTTGAGTGACGGAACTCAACGCCGCCCTTGATCCACAAGAGCGGCGAAATGAAAATTATTTACATATTTAATATTCTGAGTGGGTATAGAACCCCAAGGAGACCTTAATAAAACTGAATTATAATAATAGTAGTAGTAATAATAATTATTAAAAATAAGTACAAATAATATTTTTTTTAATACGCATTGGCGAAAGGGTTTACTAATATAACATGATCATGGGTTAGTTTTTCCCTTGTTTTTTTCTCAGGTTATATGACTTTAGATTTATACTATCAAAATATCGTGTCGTTCGTATACGTGCAATTTCTCGAGAAAAGCGGACGGCAACGAGTTCGATTTTCACTTGAAGATATAAGATATTTAATGTTTTCCTGTCCTCGCTTTGATAACGATGAAATTACCGCGGCGTTGAGTCCCGCTCCTCAACCTCCTCATCCAACAATAGGCACCAAGGAAAGTTTGAAAACCAAAGTGTCCTAATGGGAACAGAGTTGTTTTACACTTGTAACGCGGGAAAAACCGTTTTTACGTTTTCTAAATAAGTATTTTACTTTCCTAAGTGTGGAATAACACTTTAAAAATGTTAAAATGTATATATATTTTTATTTACTTCACAATTGTTCTAGCGTGACAAGTGGAACAAACTCTGTTCCCATTAAAACAGTTAATTAAAACGTTAGTAAATTTTTGGGTTGCGGAAATTTCTAAAAATCTCCCTATAGAGATCCCTAACAACATAAATAAGTTGTAACAAGCGTATTAAAATTTCGATGTAGCTTGATGAGAACGTATGGCTTAGTGGTCAGAGCGCGTGGTCGGTTTCCAGGAGGCGCGGGTTCGAGTCCCGCTACGTTCAAATTTTTATACGTTTTCTAAATAAGTATTAAAAATATATATTCCAGAGCTCGAGTCTATTGTTTAACTGATAGAATTTAAAGTTTTAAACATTTTTAGAGTGTTAATCCACACTTAGGAAAGAATAATACTTGTTTAGAAAACGAACCCGCTCCTCCTGGAACCCGCGCCTCCTGTAAACCGACCAGGAGGCGCGGGTTCGAGTCCCGTTCAAATTTTTATACGTTTTCTAAATAAGTATTACAATAAAGTTATTTTGCAAATACAAAATAATAATAATATCACGTGCTCCTATCGTAAACTTATTATCGATTGCGATCGACACTCGAGTGAAATCTCAAATAGACGTCTGTCCGCAAGGTCTTTTAGTAATTGAAGTTGTTGTTATTTACTTTTTGTTCACAATGATGAAATGGCAAGCTCGTTTATAATGTCGTTTACATTAATAATTTTACCAAAATTGGTGATTTTCATAATATTAACACTAGAAATAAGCATAATCTTGGTGCACCTGTAACTCGGTTGCATCGAATCCGTAATTCTTTTATGGGACAATGTGTACGCTT
>DWQW01012613.1:0-10717 GCA_018249695.1 Heliconius erato demophoon | reverse complement strand
ATTTGAAATTCAGACTCTTAAAAATATTTTATTGAACACGTGTTTCATGGTTTTTAAGAATTCACCCCCTAAGGGTTCAAATAAGGGGTTGAAAGTTTATATGGAAAAATCTTTAAATTGCCACCGAAATTTTATAAAAATTTAAATTCAGACTGTTAAAAATATTTTATTGAACACGTGTTTCGTGGTTTTTTTAGAATTCACTCCTAATAAGCGGGCGAAGCCGCGCGCGCCCTCTAGTAGCCTATATAGCCTTCCTTGATAAATGGATAAACCAGAAATTAAATATTTGAAAGGAGATTAAATATTTGAAGAAATGAAATATTTATTTTAATTTATATCTCCATTTCTTTCCTGTGGTGTCGACGCAAAACGCGGCGTTGAGTTCCGCCCGTCAACACGCAATGCGTCCAGAAATCGGTGGAATGTGGGGAACGGAATGTCTTACACTAAGCACCCTCCACACCCTGCTGTGTACAGTGCCGGGATACAGCGTGAAGCTGATTTAATTTTTTTTATATCTTTTATTATACAGACCAGTAGTTCCTGAGACTAGCGCGTTCAACCAAACAATCTTTATAATATTATAAAAAGAAAAAAAACTTAAAAGAATATATTAAACAATATAATATCACTATCTATGCAATAAATCATTTCCATTTCCCACAAATTGCGAAATTGCCTGTGCCGTAATCGGACAACTCGTAATGACCCATGATAACAGACCTTGAAACTGAACCAGTGATTAGAGCACGTAGATTGTTGCCTCAAAGCCTCTTATGCAGTTTCGGGTTAACCTACTTCCAAAATATACCTACATTTACGATTTATTTATTTAGTTTCACATTGTATCCCGCACATAACAGGGTAGGCAGAGTGAACCTGAAAATCTAGTGTTAAAACACTATTTTCTCATTAGAGACTCATTTTAAGTCGAATTCTGGAGGCACTAGAAAGTAAGTAGAACTCAATGCCGAGAGCTGCCTGGTAACCATAGCGAATACTTGTGCCGCCGCAACACGACTGGCCTTGATTTTATTTATTTTAGTCTTATATATTTTTTTATTTAGAATAAACAAGCCCTTAGAATTTAACCACAAATGTATAGTTTTCAGATTTTTTTCCTGAATGAATACTACCTGTAGATGCTAGCTGCCAAATTTCATAATTCTAGGTCAACCGGAATGTTAATTCTCTTTATAATGTCGGGATACGAGTTTTTTGTCATATAAACGGCCATATCTCTTTATTTAAATAAATGTAGAAGTTTTTTTTTTTTCAGGAAATCATAAGACCATAGATAATTTTAATTTCAACTCGATATCACCAAGCGTTCCTGAGATAAAGGCTCTTGACAGACAGACAGACGGACGGACAAAGAAAAAAATCTTATAAGGTTTTTTTTCCTTAAAAGGTACGGAACCCTAAGAATAGTTATATTTAGAAAAAGCCCACCGCAAATAAACCCAGTGCTATTATTCGCTTGAATACATCTGAAAATAAACGTCCATTTGATTACAATCAAAGCTTTCAAGATAAAATAAGGAATTAATTGAAATTTTTTTGTACCACTTTCCGTTGAACATTATAAGTAAACCAAAAATAAATATTAGCCAGACGACGCAAATGCTGCGTGAGAGGTCTTTTGACGTTTTAAAAGCACTTATATTCTATTGAAATTCAATATACGTATTTGATAGAACTAAGTGTAATCTTAAAAATCGGTCAAGTGGGAGTCGGACTAGCCCATTGAGGGTCCCGTACCAAGTTTAGGATTGTAGGTCAAAGAGAAGTACAACTTATTAAAGTTGATGATAATTAATTTTTATTATTGTTATGTCAACGTTAAAGATTTTAACTAAATTACTTTGTCTTACATTAGTAAGTAAATAAAAAATAATATAATAAAGAATTAGACGAGAGAATGTTTTTTTTTTGGGAGAAAACGGTCATTTTATGAAAATTTGATTATTTATATTTTTTTAGGTAATTGGTTCAAGCAGTCATGTCGCAGAAGCACAATGTGACTATAAATGCGACGGTTGCGGGTTCGATTCCTACTAAGGGGAATGTATTACTATTTATTAATATTTTCATTTCTTCGCTATACTCTGTATAAAACCCATTTTATACATATATAACTATAATCCTACTTAATTTATTTATAAAATAATTAATTAATATCAAATATAGAAAAGTTTGTGTGGATGGATGCTTTTTTCGCGCAAAAATTACTAAACTTATTTAGATGAAACTTTACGGTAATATAGTTTGTACTTCAGAGTAACACACGCTACTTTTAAAAAATTGGCTATAATATGATAATAAATATAAGCGGGCGAAGTCGCGTTTTGGTAGCTAGTTAATTCTCCATTTAATAAGATAAAATGAGATACTATATACTATACACTGTACATTCCTCTTTCTACTTAACCAAATTAAAAATGATTCTACAATGGCAAAAATTTGCAAATAAATGAAAACTCGAGCTACAGTCCACAAAATATTTATAAGGATTTCCTATTAAATGACGTAATTTATATAAGTCAGCCAGCCTCATGCAATATCAATCCTTAACTTCATTTTGGTTTGTTGAATTTGGGGCACAAGGGTGGGAGCGTAACGAGATAGTTGTGGGTTCGATCCCCATTTGAAAGAGTGAATTATTATTTATTGATATTTTCATTATCACGTTTAGGCACTAAAGCAAAAGCCCTGGAAAAATTCAGTGGAAAATGGGGACAACAGAATGTCTTAATTTTTTTTTATCTTTTACAAATTTTGTTTTATAAGGTTTCTATCTATTGCTTTACACGAAATAAATATACATAAATAACTGTACCCATCGTTAATGAAGTAATTTGTTTTACTTTGTAGTAATTGGATCCTTTCTTTTGGTTTTCTGTACACCAACCGGATTTCAATTACGAATTCCTAATCTCACACCTAAAATTGAAATGTTCGTATGTTTCTTTCAAGCTTTGGAAGCTTGTGGGGTTCAAAGGTACCTTAATATAGCTAAAATAATAAATAATAGTCAAAATGATATACTCATTTTGACTTCATTAAATGTAAGCTTTATGGAGTATTCAAATTGATACGTGATCACGCATTGGTTGCTATACAATTTTTTTTTACTTCAATGTAGACCTAAAAGTTTTATCTAATTCTAATTAGTATGTAATAAATATAGTAATATTGAAAATATTATAAAATCGATCAAAACTTCAAGTTTTAATTAAATTTTCGTTGAAAAAGGGACTATATACAAATTGTCATTTTTTATTTTATTTTATATGGTGATTATTAAATTTTATTTTAATAACCACAAGCGCGTTACAGTCGCATATTATAACGCGACGGTTGTGGGTTCGATCCTCGGTCGGAGACTGAATTATAATTTGTTATTCCTTCCTCGCTCTGGTATCAAGGCAAAAGCGCGGCATTGAGTTCCGCCACTCAACACGTAGTGCCTCAAAAAATCGGCGCAAAGTGGGGAAATGAGGGCTTAACACTATGTTCCCTCTGCGTACACGATACAGCTTCAAAAAAGCAGCTGATGTGAATGCCTTAAAAGTTTAATTTATGACTATGTGTATTTTTTTTTATAAAAAAAAATTGGCATGTTTTTTTACCTACATATCACATACAAAACACATACATATCATGTAAAAACGAGATTGGTACATCACAAGAATGAACTTGCAAGATCAATATCGATGAAAGCATACATCGACTAAGGCGAACAAGACTGGCTTCAATTTAAAGAAGCATTATTGTAGAATGAGATGACGCATCATAGGATGGGCTCATCTCAAAAACTAATATGGCCTATATTAGGTTAAAAGGTCAATCGATCTAAACGCCATTTTTTGATATTTAAATAAATCAGCTTCACGCTGTATCCCGCACACAGCAGGGTAGGCAGAGGGAACCTAATGTTAAGACACTCCGTTCCCCACTTTCTACCGAATTCTGGAGGCATTGCGTGTTGAGTGGCAGAACTCAACGCCGCGCTTAACCTCGACACCAGAGCGAAGAAATGGACATATAAATTTAAGTAAATATTTCATCTCCTCGAATGGGGATCGAACCCACAACCAGTCGATTTTGCAGTCACACCTCGTGCCACTGCGCCACGACTGGCCCCTGCGATATTTAGTTATATACATATTTGGAATTAGCGGATTTTTCTGCGTTTTTTCAGCTCAGATTCATAATTTTCGGAGCACTTTTTTCGCGCTTGAACTCTACAGTTACTTTATCCTCATTTTGAACTCCATTGTGTCAATCGACATAGAAATCATAAAATTCTATTACTAAGTTGCTAAAACCACTCATTTTTTGCCATGCAATGCCACGCAACCACTCATAATGTCTTGAAATTTTTTTTTGTGATGGTGGTTGTAGCATCAACAACAAATCAGAAAACATCAACAAATCAGAATCGATCAAACACAGGTGGAAAAGCCACCAGAAAATAAAAAGATAACAAGTATTCCCATCGTATTAAACATAGATCATTTCTTTCAGTCAACAAGTGAAAATAAGTGAAGGCCGATTTTTTGACAAAGATGGCGGCAGGCATTCTGCGTACATTAATATAATTGTAATTTTACATACCTCATAAAAACATCTGCATGTATTTATTTTCATTTACTAAATAAATAATAATTATCTCTGGACATTGACGGCATTATATGCATTAATATCACTCTTCTTTATTTGAATAATAATCTATTAAACTTACCGACAAAGTATTCCAAAACAAACAATCGTAAACAGTGAAAGCACTTATAACTTATCTTAGTAGCCACGAATACTAATATCACAATTGAAGACAAAATCTCACATGCTTTTTGAATATTAAATATAACTAAATATCTATTAATTATAAATTAAAACTTCTCTAAACATTTAAATATCCATCTTTCCTCAGACGCGTCCGCCATTTCCCATCTCTTTTTCCTTCCTTTTTTCTTGACTTTGACGTTGACAGTACCTTATTCAGCCAACATGATATTTTACAATAATTAAAATATTAACTATGTTGTTATTTATTTAAAATTATAATACACAATGATTAAATATAATAATTAAATTATTTTTAATAAATATATTTTATATCTGCGTGTTTTACCTACGGTAGGTACATTACATCACTTTAATATTACTTGTGAACGGAATGCGTAATTAAAGAACTAAACTAAACTATTAATTATAAGATTGTATTTATTTGTGTAAGCTATAAATTAAATAATGTTATAAATTATATTCATAATATTTTTTTATATATTTTTTTTTTCAATTAATTATATTATTTACCTACACATTTTAGTTCTGGAATGGATCGTTACAACTTGAAAAATCAGTTATGTTTATATAACAGACAGACCCTTTAATTTTATTTATATGTAGAAATGTATAGATAAAAGTAAACTAAACAGTAATTTAAGTTTTTTTTGCTTTACGCCACATCTAATATTCCGCATATAGCAGAATAGGCAGAGCTGCTTTCATTTCTTTTCGCGCAATCTTCGAGGCATCGCTCTATTGTTTTGCGGAACTCATTGCCACTCTTTGCCTTATTACCAAAGCGAAGAAATTAAATTATTAATAAATTATACTTCATTTCACATCATTCACATCACAACTGTCACAAGTGGGAAATTAACCGACAACCGTCGCGTTTAAAGTCACACTCCTGTACCACTGCGCCACAACGGCCTCATAAAGTAATTAAAAAAAAGTATTTAAAGAAAAATATTTTAGGCAGATGGTAAGCACGCGTATACGGCAAGCCCAGTTTTCCCGCGTAATCTCCCCGATCTCTATCCCGATCCTATGTCTTGAAATCTCGATGTTTTTTACATTTATACAAATTGAAAGCTAAAGATTGAGCCAATTCAGCAATACAGTTGTATAAAATAATTATTATAGCAATTAGCAAATTTGTCAAACTAAGTACTTTAAATTGATGTCACTTGTTTTTATGAACCGATTGTAATAAAACAAATATCCTACCTGATGTGGTAAGGAATGCTTGACATCCAATAGTGAAAACTGCTTTTAAATTGGTTAATCCGATTCTGAGATTAGCGTAAGCAAACGCACAGACAAATAGAAAAAACATTTAAAAATCATTGTTTGGATTGTATTACATTAATAAAGGTTCCCCCAATAACATTTTTTCTTATACGGCTTCCATGTACAGACACCTATCCGTTGTGATTTTATGATAAGCATAGATATTATACTTATTTAGAAAACGTATAAAAATTTGAACGTAGCCTGGAAACCGACCGACCTGGTCGGTTTCCAGGAGGCGCGGGTTCGAGTCCAGCTACGTTCAAATTTTATACGTTTTCTAAATAAGTATTTTTCTTTCCTAAGTGTGGAATAACAGTTTAAAAATGTTATATGATGTTATAGATATTTTTATAAATATTTTTTTATTATTTCCCTAACCTTATTTCTTTTACCACTTCAATGTGACCTTCGTATGCGTAATTAAAAACTGTTCCCTATACTTTTAGCTCATATTAATGAACATATTCTAGTAAAGAGCCATCTTGGAAGGAAAAAAATCTTAAACTAAGCTTCTAAAACTGGCCGTTATTATTTTTATTATTGTTAGAATTATAAGCCAATCGTAGCACAGAGGCACAAAGTTTGACTGTAAAACCGACTGGTTGTGGGTTCGATCCCCACTCGAAGAGATGAAATATTTACTTAAATTTATATTTTCATTTCTTCGCTATGGTGTCGAGGCAAAACACGGCGTTGAGTTCCGCCACTCAACACGTAATGCTTTAAGAATATGGCGAAAAGTGGGGAGCAGAGTGTCTTAACAGTAGGTTCCCTCTACCTACCCAACTGTGAGCGGGATACAGCCTGAAATTGATTTATTTATTTATTTTTATAAAATTTTACGAATGTGTCGTCCGTATGCTACTGCATTATACAATATTTATATTCTCTGACTCTTACATCCTTGCCAGGATGACTTCGATAACAAGCAACTTGATTCCTGTTATCGAACTCTTCGGATTAAACTTTTAAGAGTTTTCTTTATATATTTAAACTGTTTTCAGTTTCTATTTGAGTTACTTTAACAGCAACAACAAGGCAAGTATAGCAGTTATACTATTTATAGAGAAACAAGTGTTTTATATTTTGACTTCTGAATTATTTTAAGATTGTAAAAATAACATCGGTTTAGATTTTTATTTGATTAGCCGAAACTTCAGCACAGTATGGACTTTTTCTTTAAAATAATAATGTTATTAGATCTATAGAGTATTTTTTCAGCTTCAAGCTGTATCCTGTACACAACAGGGTAGGAGCAGAGTAATAAGACTCAATTCCCCACTTTCCATCGAATTCTGGAAGCATTGCGTGTTGAGTGGCGGAACGCCACCCTTCGCCTCGATACCAGAGCTAAAAAATGGAAATATAAATTTTAAATTAATATATCATTTCCTCCAATGGGGATCGAACACACAACCAGTCAGCTTACAGTCACACTTTGTGCCTCTGCGCCACTACTAGCCTCAAAATTCAGATGAGAAAATAACGGATTGTGTAGACCAAGCGGACAAAGCCACGAGGCCACTAGTTGTATACGAATTATATATTAAAGATTATTTTAATAACAAGTAGGAGTTCAAATTGACTGTGATAACAAATATTTGAATAAGAAAGTGGGTCAGTCTGCAGTAAACGTCGAACGTGTAGGTACTTTAAGTTAGTTTAAACTTCCGGGAACCTCAACTAATTTACATATGCTAGAGCAATTATAAAGTCTTCAAAGAGATGTTTGACATTGAATGGAATCTATATACTAATATGAATAAACTCAGCTACGTTTATACTTATATTCAGAGTCATAGTAGTGCAGTGGAAAAACGTAACTGTAAATTTTATGTTTATAGGTTGAATAACCACTGGGAAAAACGTATTTCATTCTTCGCTCTGATAAAATAAAATGAGGCGTTGATTTCCAACACTTTACACACAATGTCTCAAGTTTGAGCAGAACTCGAAGAATGGAGAATCTTGGCACTAAATACTTTTTGTCTATCTTATGATACACGAGGTACAGCGTGAAATTATTAGTTTTACAAATATGTTTTTGTTTAAAAACTAGAAGATTATAAACATAATGTATGGAATATAATGTTTTTTTTACTTTAACGCTGTGTCACGCGCATAGCATCATAGGCAGAGGGAACTTAGTGCTAACACACTCCGTCCCCCCACTTTCCGCCGAATTTTCGAGGCATTGCGGCTTGAGAAGCGGAACTCAACTCAAAAATTTAAATATTAATACATAACAATTCATTCCTCACAAATTGAATCCACAAACGTCGCGTCACAGTCACACGCTTGTGACCCTACGCCACGACTATCTCGGTTAAAAAAAACATTTTTAATAGTCATTTTCGTATCGTAATAGAGAAGCATCTAGCTATTCATTGTATATTGTGTTTTAATAAGTCATAAGTGTCATTACTTTTTTATGGAAAAAGATAAGGCAAACGAATGTATAGATCATCTGTTGGTAAGTGATCACCGCCGCCCACGACCACGTATATTTCCATTTCTTCGCTCTGATTTCGAGATTAAGCGTGGCATTGAGTTCTGACACTCAACACGCAATGCCTCCAGAATGCGGCAAAAAATGGGGAACGAAGTGTCTTAACACTAGATTCCCTGTGCCTACCCTGCTGTGTGCGGGATCTGTATCCCGCAGCCTGAAGCTGATTTTTTTTTATATACTAATTGCAAATTAGTAGAGTACGGAGAGCGAGAAGTGAAAAATCCATTTGGAAACCCACATAATGCGGAAGAAACGTGAAATTAAATAGAATCAAATTTCTTTTTATCCTATCCATTTAAAAAAATAATCCCAAAAAGGAACTCGGTAATTACATTTTTTGTTTGTAATTTAAAAAATCCTTGTAATATAAAATGTGAAGTCATATTACAACAAAGGCATTAAGCCTTATTAATAAAATAATTTAAGATATCTATTTAATATTTTCTTTAAATATAAATATTACTTTAAGAAGTTTTTTTTTAAAGATTTAAATAAATTCATATGAAATTTGGTAACCATGTTCTTGGAGGGGTGTGGGTTCAGATCAAGTTGAAATTATATTAATCTTCAATATATTTAATATCCTTAAAAACTGTAAATTATCATATTTTTTTTATTATACATGTTAAGCTTATATAAAGAATTATTATTTTTTTGCAACAATAAGCTTAAGCGAACGAATATATCGCTAGTTTTCAATAAAGAAATTTCTGCATTCGGTCTTACAAAGGCCCCATGTAACCTTTTTGTTAAATAATTTAATTTGGATGGAATTCAGTCGCTGACACCATCTATGCAACTTATATTAATAATGTTTAAAGTAAAGCAAATTAAATTTTAAGTGCCATTTTAACGAAACATAATAACATTTTGAAAGCTCTATAGTCTATATGGACGACCACACGAATATGATAAATTACGCGAAATCTTTGTTGATTTTAACATAAAACTAACGTTTCAAAACTTTTCAGTTTTACTTATATTAAACATATAAAGTTTATGTTAAGCATAAAAATATTTTTTTAAAACTTTTCAGCTTTAACTCATATTATACATATAAAGGTTATTGGAGCTATCCTTTTTCAATGGAATAGCGACTGACTTTAAATTATTTTCATTTTTTCGCCCTATTATGTCTATGGACAAACCGCGTCGTTGAGTTTCGCTATTATAAAACACTATATAGATCGAGACAATATACGATATTATGTTAATAATATTAAATAAATCAGCTTCACGCTTTATCCCGCACATAGCAGGGTAGGCAGAGGGAACCCAGTATTAAATAACACTCCGTTCCCCACTTTCTGCCGAATTTTGGAGGTATTGCGTGTTGAGTGGCAGAACTCAATGCCGCGCTTTGCCTCGACACTGGAGGCTCCACCAATAAATTTAAGTAAATATTTCATCCCCTCGAGTGGGGATCGAACCCACAACCAGTCGGTTTTACAGTCACACTTTGTGCCTATAATAATAATATATGTGCCTATGATGTTAATAGTTTTATGCTAATAATATTATGTAAATAAAACCGTATATTGTCTTGAATCGAGAACGGCGTGCATTAGACTAACTAGATTATCACAGCCTAACCTGCTTTGTGGGATAAAGAGTGAAGCTTAAAAAATATAGGCGAATATTTGATGCATTTTTTTTGTATGTATTTAAGTATACTATACTTCTATACATTTATACAGCACATGAAGAAATCACAAGGTTAAATTAGCAAAGTTTAAGGAGGCGCATTTGTAGGTTTACTCGTACTACCTAAGTAATAAAGCAAGAAACTTAGTAATTAGAACTTTGGAGTTTTCACTTAAAATGTTTCCTATTGTATTACGATATTTTACTACACTAATATATAGTTATATAAAATAAGGTTATATAAAAAAGTGAGTAAATAATTTGAAAAATACTTATTTAGAAAACGTATAAAAATAAAACGTTTAAAACTTGGTCGGTTTCCGGGAGCCGCGGGTTCGAGTCCTGCTACGTTCAAAAAAAATGTTATACGTATTCTAAATGAGTATATGTAAGTTTGTTGAACGTATTCATTATGGTTATTATTATTTTGGGTCCCAATATTTAATTTTTTTTTAACTTGTAATATAGATA
>DWQW01012612.1:0-10717 GCA_018249695.1 Heliconius erato demophoon | reverse complement strand
TCTGCCACTCAACACGCAATGCCTCCAGAATTCGGCAGAAAGTGGGGAACGGAGTGTCTTAACACTAGGTTCCCTCTGCCTACCCTGCTGTGTGCGGGATACAGCGTGAAGCTAATAAAAAAAATAATAATATTTATACAGGTTGGAAGTGTCAGCACCACTTTAAATGAAACCATAGTTTTAACTACTCCATAAAAGCCCAATATTTTTTTTTTCTCAAAAATGAAACTGTCATTTTT
Organism: Heliconius erato demophoon; assembly: GCA_018249695.1. Classification (NCBI taxonomy): domain Eukaryota; kingdom Metazoa; phylum Arthropoda; class Insecta; order Lepidoptera; family Nymphalidae; genus Heliconius; species Heliconius erato. Next base: position 10,478 of record DWQW01012612.1, on the reverse strand, counting down.
TCAAACAAAATAAAAATTGTTGTTTTAAAATCAAACGCCATTTGCTAAGAACGACGCACGCCGTTCATTCCGAAATCTAGTCTTGGGTATTGGCGGCAAAGTTCAAAGTTGTTTAACCTTTAGTAGTATTTTTGTAGTAGTATGCGTTTATGTTATTCGTATCTTTGCGTAAGCGCGTCACACAAAATACAGGTATGGATAAACATCGTGAAATGAAAAAAATCCTACGTCTAATTTCTTTAGGTATGGGTTTGAAATATATTAATTACCCTATATGCTGTTTCCATAAAAGGAGCGCTGCCTCTTCCACCCTGTATATTACGAATAATATTTACTCTGAACTGTATATAAAATAAATAATGCCAAAAATATAAAAAATAAACAAATTAACTGGCTTTTGGTTCGTATATGGTAGCGTAGAGTCAAAAAAAACTAGCTCACAGATTGATCGGGGAACAATGTATGAACCATTGCATAATTTTATTTTATTCATTGTGATTTTCACAATTCTTTGATCTCTATGCTTAGTTTTGAAAATGTAGCACGAAATTATCAGCGAGGCACAGATTCTTGAGTTGTGTGAACGTAACAAGAACATGAAAAAAAAAACATGTCTCTTAAAACGAAATATTTATAAAACTGCTTATTTCTATTTTTTAATACGTGTTGAATCTTTACAATGTTCTGGGAAGATAAAAAAATCTAATGAAAGCTCATTTCTGGGGATCAGAGAAACCAAATCTGAAATTATATTGGATTCATTTTTGTAGTAAATTTCGAACCCACAATTGTCGATAACTACGTAAATAAATCAAATCAGCTTTCAGGGTAGGCAGCGAACCTAGTGTTAAGACACTCTGTTCCCCACTTCCCACCGAGTTCTGGAGGCATTGCGTATTGAGTGGCGGAACTCAACGCCACGCTTTGCCTCGACACCAGAGCGAAGAAATGAAAATAAATATTTCATTTTCTCGAGTGGGAATCGAACCCTCAACCAGGCGATTTTACAGTCACACTTTGTGCCCCTGCGCCACGACTGGCCTCTTTTATATTTTTAACTCATAGTAATTATATGTATATTATGTATATTATTTTAAATTTATCAAACAATTTAAAAGGGACCCCCTTTAGAATATGCTAAAATGGACACGTCTCGAGACACCAATTTGGGTAAACTTCTGTCTCATTTAACCCTTACGTAACAACTACAAAGTCTACAAAGCTGTATCTCCCTCTCAGAGTTCAGTAAATACCGGGAGGTGAAAATTGGTTAGTTAGTTGTTACTGTGTTCACACTTCAATTATTAAATAGGGTTGCTCCTTTGAAGTTAGGTACGTCTTTTTGTTAATTATTATCGATTTTTCGATTCGTCTCATTCGCGTTTGCTTTCGGCGGAAGAATAGGCGGTAAGAAACTCGTTATACTAAGTTATCTTATTCTGTATTTTAAATGAATTGTCGAAGAATTTATATAATCATACATTTATTAGAGTTTTGAATCTAACTTTTCGCTTAGAGGTCGTCGGGGCAAGCAATTATTTTATTTTTACTTATTCTGGTTACAAAACAATGTACAACGTTGAACGCGGTGCCGCATATTTAAACTCTGTTGTTTAGAAAATAAACACTTTGTTGTGTTCAACAACAAAATGTTCAAAGTGTTTTTACACTAGGTTCCCCTTGCCTGTTTTATTCGGGATACAACGTGAAGCTCAAAAACATTACTATTTCGCAACATTAACATTTCATTAATTAAATCGCCTTTCAGTTCGCATCTACGGTAAAAATAGGAATTACGTAGGATATACAGTCGAATCTCACACTGGACTGAGTGACTGGACAGAATAGGGACAGGGAGCCTAGTGATAAGACACTGTGTTTCCCACTTGCCACAGAATTCTAGAGGCATTGCGTGTTGAGTTTTTATTTAAAAGTTATGCATGTAGGATAGGTATAGGTACGCAGTATTAAAATGAGGAAAGGCACGGTGTTAGGTTTTGTTATCTTTATAATAATGGATCTGTTTAAGAGTAAATAACAAAGTAATTGAAACATAATTGACGTTAAAGTGAACACATTTTAACGTCTTTGCAATATACATGGAAAAGAAATATGCGAATATTTAAAAGAAATAAAAGATTCAGCGACTGATTTTATAAGAATCTTTATATTGTTTTATTCATATCGTAATTGTGTTACAGTTTTTTTAAGCTTAAAAATGATAATATTATTAATTTGTTTATAAATTCTTTATTCGAGTAGTTCTCTCGTAGAATCTACTTTTTTTGTTATTAATAAGTATAAAAAGTGACTAGAGTACGAGAACAAACTAAAACATATCCAATATTTAATGGGCCAGATAATATTATAATTAATACAGATTTTATAGCGATTTACTATTTTTGAGGAAACAGGAAAGTGAGAACAAGTACAGAGTAGTGAAAATTAAACTGAAAGTTGTATTTGAGCTTATATTCATTATCTCAGAAATAAAAAGGGACTATAACTTTTGTCTATATCAAAAAGAGATAAAAGATTGAGCGACTGATTTTCTAAGATTCTTTATATGGTTTTATTCGTATCGTAATTTTGTGAGTTGTTGTAAGGTTAAAAATGATAATATTATTAATTTCTTGATGATTTCCTTATTATCCAATATCCTTAGCGAATGCAGGGCAGCACTATCTCGGCACACTGAGGAGCTCCACGTCACGGAATTGAAGATGCTGAGGTGGATATGCGGCATAACAACACAACGCGGTCTGATCGCATATGCAAAATATTCATTCGAGGTAGTCTGGGGGTCCGTAACGTAGCGGATATACTCCAAGAGTGTCGCCTGAAATAGTATGGTCACGTCGCGGCCGGCCTACGAACTATGTCGGTTGAAAATGTTTTGTTACGTCTGGAGTGAGACCTCTCAGACGCCCGGACGCACCAGGAAGCGGTGGTTGAATATCGTGACGCAGGACATAAGAGCTAATGGAATAACCACTGAGAATGTTAAGTGGAGTAGGTTGAGAAAGACGGCAGACCCTGGTAATATACACAGAGATTAACATTAAGAAGAAGAAAAAGAAGACACACACACCAATAATCGTCTGATTCACTTTCTTTCCACTTCTTTTCCTTCTTTATGAAAATGCACGCGCCCTCTACTGCAAAAACAGATTTTTATTACCAGTTTCAATGGAGAGTATGCATTTATTTGCACTTGGTAATTTAATATTATCAGTTAACGGTTGCAAGCAAGATTTACAATATTGTGTCATAATTATCTAAAATAATATAATATTAAGTACTGTTGTAGTACCAGATCAGTGGGAACTTGTCTGGTCAAGACACGACAACCGATATTTACACCGTAGCAAATAAAACGATCCCCGAAGAAAACTTACCGACGTACTTTAAAACTAGTCGTCTCTTACTAGTTGTTCTGTTACAGATTTTAGCGTGTTTATACTTGTAGGTAGCAGGGAAGTGATATCAAATTTGTTTCGCCTTGCAAGAAATTGCAATTGCAATGGAGAAAACATATAAATGGGAATTCAAACTTAGCGCGTTAAATGCAAGTTACACTATTGGTTAGTTTCAATTTAATGTTATTATTAATTAATTACATTTTTATATGACGATGAATCCTGGAAAATCGCCCCAAAACGAACTGACAAATTTTCCTTTTAGAAGCCATTTCGTCTGGTTTTTTTTTAATTTAACCGGATTGAAATTCTGTGAAGTTCAAGCAGTATCCGAGTTAAACATTCTTAAAACTATAGTTTTAAGAAAATTGTTTGTTGTTTATTGTTATTGTTACTTTTTTAATAATAAACGAAAATCTATCAGTAGTGAATTAAGAAACTCCAATGTGAGCTCCGTAAAATTCCCTTATTTTTAAAACTATAAAAAAATAATACTGACTACTTACTTTTTTTATATTTTTAAATGTATTTTTTTAAAATAATTTATATTTAAAAATCTAAAATTTATTCTCTTGTATAATAAAAGTATATATCGCTTATAAAATTGGAAAAAAAAACGAAATATTTTTATAATAATAATACACCGTGCCAATGTATTAAATACTTTTTTAAATCTAATAAGTTTATTTTGAGAACCAGCAACACCAGTACAAATTTAAAAAAACCTAACTTCTGTCAGTGTCAAAATGAGACTACGAACGTCGACATACCAAAAAAACTAATTGATACCTTGACATTATAATACGGAATAAGAAAGACAGTGCTTAAAACATGTCGTTTGCCACACTGATAGTAGTATATTTAGTTTCCTAGCATATAGAACGGTCCTAAACAGTGTGCCAATATCGCAATGTATTGTTTACAATGGCTGATACCCGTGCTTTTAATACCAAAGCCCGTAAACCCGGCGTTAGTGAATACGCACGTCATGTTTATGGTGATTTATCTAATTGGATTCTTTTTAGAAAGAAAGCCGTGTATAGTGTGTAGTGTTGTTTTCTTAGCGACTGTTACATTAATATGCTATAGCGGCATCGGCAACTGCCTCTTTTGGGCGAGTCAGTGTGAAGATGAAAAATACGACACTTAATAGCGTCCTATTAAAATTACGACGTGCTCAAAGTACAACCAAGTGTTCCAGGTCAACTATGTTGTGAGAAAATCAGTGGGTCAGGATTTACTCACAATCTAAACAAATGAAAGTTTTTGTAAATATATATATTTTTTTCATTTACTTATGATGGTGGAGGAGTCCCATGAGGATATCAACCGATGGTTGCTAATGTGTACTTATGTATCTTCCTTTGTTGTCTTATTATTAACTATGTGATTATTACAAATGTATAGTTATTGTTATTATTAATATTATAATGAAAATTATAATGCTGTGAATAAAATTGAAATTTTAAACTGGACTTTTGTACTTTAAATACTTAATACATGTATTTTATTTTTAATATTTTACAATTTGTGTGTTCATTAATCTAGTCCTAATGATAACTGTGTGACAAATTTTTATCTTTGGTTTAAATAATATGTTATAAATTACAGGCACATGATTTTATTTAATGATTTCAACCATTTCTTAATGATTAAAGAACTAATCTTTACTACATAAATATCAGCTTCATGCTGTATCCCGCACACAACACCTACTTAGTGTAAGACACTCTGTTCCACACTTTCTGGTGAATTCTGAAGCCATTGCATGTTAAGTGGCAGAACTTAACGCCACACTTTGCCTCGTCAGAGTGAAGAAATGGCAATATAAATTTAAGTAAATATTTCATCTCCTTGAGTGGGAATCGAACCCACAACTAGTCGGTTTTATAGTCACACTTTGTGCCGCTGCACCATGACTGGCCTCAACTGGCTACTACTACTACTACATAAATATAATAAATATGTACTATATATAAGTATATATAGTACACCTTAGGTCATTAAACTTTCCACTAGAAACACTGTTTTTATGATGTACATATTTTAGGCTTCTCTAGAATCTCCCACATATTTTAAAAGATCTAAGTGACCTATAACATTACAGAAGTGACCTTGTTGATTCATGAAGATATTGATGATCAAATCGATAAAAAAATTAGATAGAAATAAGAATTACTTGAAATTTTAAATATATTAAAATTGTCAGAAAAAAAATATATATTCACCTACCTTAGTAAAATCTTAAATAAATAAAATAATGGTCTTACTAAACATAATTTATTAATTTACATAAATTTATTTGCAAAATTTTTGCTATATGATCCTACTGAGAGTAAAGTCCAAATATAATACACATACAGATTTTCTTAAATTGTTTTTTGAATATTGCATAAAATAAGTTATATTTGCTGAACATACTTAGTATGATTATACACAAATGTTCAAAGGTTGAATGAATTAGCGCTGCCAATGTTATTATTAAATTCTGTAAATTTAATTATTAAATCAATTTGTTATTTATTTAAATTTATATTTTAATTTCTTAGCTCTGTGTCAAGGCAAAGCGCGGCGTTGAGTTCTGCCACTCAACACACAATCCTCCATTCCTCACTTTCTGCCAGATTCCGGAGGCATCTGGCAGAAAGTGACGAATAGTGTCTTAACACTAGGTTCCCTCTGCCTACTCTGCTACGTGTGGGATACAGTGTGAAGCTGATTTTAAATCAATTTGTTATATCTTTACAAAAATTTTAAATAGTGTTGAATGACTCGAGTGATCTAATAGTATGTTCAAGTCTCACACACTTGTATTGCTTATATTTATTACATATTCTTATTCCTTAGGTCTACTGATGTTAACAGTATGCTGATATATAAACAGAAAATAGAAAATAATTTACTAACTTTCTCCCACATTTACAAATTTCCTAGACATTGCTGTGTGCTCTTTCCTTACAGCACAAAGAACCCAAAATCAAACTTAGTTCATGAAATAGAAGGTTATTGTTTTTTAGCATAACTGATTCTTAGCAGTTTACACATTGTGAAGATAATAAAAGATGAATGTTTTTAACAAACATTTAATAATTAATTATAATCTTAAAAATCACTATATGGACCTTTATTTGGATTATATTTTCATTGCCTAGCTGAGTAGTTAATCTTAAATGAACCTGTCTATTTCTTTAACAATTCTTTAAGATTGTATACTTAAATATGTTTATCAAAATAGAGGTCTGAATCTATCTGAATATACTTGTTATTTACTTGTTTGATAATATTACTCCCCTTCAAGAATTCATTAATATCTTTCATATTACCAATTTGAGCAGTCTCACTGCAGAAGATCATTCTAACTGTACACACAGCAGTTGTGGGAGCAATTTCTACTCAGAGGAATGAATAATCCTCATTTCCTTATTCCAGTAAAGACAAGGGAATTGAGTAGTAGTAAATAGTGTCTTAACACTAGGTTTCCTCTGCCTATCCTACTAAATGCAGGTTAAATGCAGGAAAAAAATATTAAACATGAGACATAATCAAGCATGAGGTTAAAAATACTTGTTCATAGTGGGATATAGGACATTGTGGAAGAAGTAAGTAATAGATTCAGGAATTGTGTTTTAATTATGTATTTAAGCAGATTACATTATGATGGTATCTTTGACGGTTTTGATGTTTCATTATTATAGTAATTGGTTACATATAAAAATTAAATTTAACCTAATGAAGATTTGAGCTGACCCTGAAAATAAAAGAAAATTATATATTAATAAATATTACTCTTAAAGTCCATTATACTAAGATAGTAATTAGAAATATAAATATTAAATGTACTGGGACGCAAACCTTCACCTCTATTAAACTATTTGCAACTAGAATCCCACTTAGTTATTTTTTGTGCCTAAATATATTTATTCCTTAGTGTGTGATTAATAAGGGAAATCAATAAATATATGTGTATATATATATTTACGGTATTTGGTATCTAATAGATATTCTATTGTTTATTATATTCACATTACCACAAATTATCCAATATTTATATATTGGTTTATAATATCAAACAAGTACATAATAAGTAATAATAAAATAAATATAAATTATAAAGAGTATCAAACACACAATATTCTATTTACAGACTTCATATACGTTTATTTAATTTTCGTTTAATGCTATTGACTCGATAAATCGTTCGTTCGATCGTCGTTTTAAAGTAGTTTTACTTGGCATGCCCCAATGGACAATACCCTATTACACATAATTAGTATTTATACTACGCTATAAAAGGTACAAAATAAAAGACCATAGTAGACCTAACAATGACAAACCAACCACATCGATCTATCTAGAATTTACCAACTGTAACCATCCTTCACGTCAATATACACAAATCAGTATTATAAATAATAAAGTCATTATAATTACCATTTTATCTTAATCTCCTAGCTTCACGTTCAGATTCCAGAAGGGTCAAGATGTCTCCATCACGAACTGGCCCCTTCACGTTTCTGATGATTTGGCGGCTGGTCTCCCCAAGGAACTCCACCTTCACCTGGGTACATTGACCCTGGGATCCTGTGCGGCCCAGGACTTTCATTACGCGAGCCAAAACGTTAGGTTTGTCCATTTTTTATTATAGATATCGAGCAAAAGAAAAATTACACACGTGCTGCGCAACGAGCGTGTACGAAAAGGAAAGATGACAGATAATATATTTTTGTAATGAATTTGTAGCACAGATATTAAAAGGTCGAATTAGTGCTGCCAATGTTAATATTAAGTTCGGTAAATATTTTTAAAACTCGATCACATACACAGGATTACAGTATTTTTATTTAGCATTATTTATTTTAAGTAACGTCTTTGAAATTTAATTATATGTGTATGTGTATAAATCTTTTAAAAGTAAACTTTGCTGGTATACATGCTCGTAAATTAATATATAAAAAATCGTATAGCTATACCACTTCCTTAAATATAGTATTTGGACGACATTCTTATAGATTTATTTTATGATACATCTATTAATAGGGTAAGATTATGCCTACCACATATATTGCACCTATGAAGAAAGATTTTTAAAAACGCTTATTAAAAATCTCCCTACAGAAGTGCTAGCAACATAAGTTATCGATGTAGCTCGATGAGAATGTATGGCTTAGTTGCAGGTCGAAATCCCGCTACGTTCAAATTTTTGTTTTCTAAAAAGTATTAAATGCTTTAATGACCTATACTTATTTTCTTGGGTAGATTTATTGGTAGATAATTTTAATACAAAATATGTGAGAAAAAATATTAACATAAAATTTTTATTAGTACAGAAAAAAAAAAAAGGAGTTAATACTTATTTTTTTTTAATGTGTTATATAAAATTTAAGCGATTGCTGCAACTAAATAAAACGAAAGTAGTTTATTATTTAGGAGTAAGATTTAATATAATGAAACTAAAATAAAAAATTAACATTTTATTAAATAATGTCTTCTCATATCGCGAACATTATTACAAAGCTGTCCACACTGTTTGTTCCATAATTTACTCTCAACACATTATAAACTAATCACACAGTCTCTTCACTTAAACAATAAAAAAATAGAAATAGGCCACAAATGGACAACACTACACAACATCGGAAATGAATGGAAATTGACAGAGGATGAGATTTATTCAGCCTAGTTCTATTTAAATTGTTTTAACACACATTTCTATGCCTTCTCAGGCAGAGTTTGGTGTTTTTTTAAATGGGTGATTGATTAGTCATCACCGGCCGATCTTTTCACTTTCCTCAAACGGGGAGATTGTTTTGGAGTTTTAGGTGATTTTTCTGTAATAATATAATATAAATTAGAATATATTTCATATACATAAATATTTTATATACATAAATACTTTTTCAAAGTGGTAGTAATATGCTATTAAGATAGCATATAGCTATTGTTTATTATCTTTATATGTTCTAAACATATAGAAACTGAGTTTTATTCATATAATTTATCATTTTCAATGCACTAAAACCAAAGGTAACATTTTATCTAACACAGCCTATATTTTAAAACACAAAAATTCCAACTCAAATCTCACTTTCAATTGAAGTTAACATTATTAGTTCAAAACCTAAACAAAATATTAAAAAATCACAGTACTTATAACTAAAATATCACAAAAGAGACTTACTAAGCTGATTAACAACTTCTCTAGGCAACCAATCATAATCGACATCATTTGCTGTTCCTGTCTCTAAGGGTTTGGGAGCAGATCTGGGTGACCTACGACGTGCGAGTGAAGACAAGCCTTGTTGACCCAAAACTAGAGCTAACACACAAGCAGCCCCGAGGAATATGTAGAGGAAGAAGGTTTCCCCATCCAAACCTTCAGATACTTCAACAATGTTGACTGTTTGGTTGTAGACTGCATCCTGGTAGTAATTACAAAAATAATATTTAGCAATTAATTATTTATATAAATTACAAGTGCATCTATTCGTCATATAAAGCCCTGCTAGAGAGATGCGATCTAGTATTAAGACACTCCATTCTATATGCACCAACTAATTCACAACATATTATGTTTTGAGTAATATAATTCAACTCCATTAATTTTCTCACCAGAGTGAGGAAGTTAAAATAATTAATTCCTTTGAGTGGGAATTGTATTTACAACAGTGCATTCACGGTTTGGTGCTGTGTTGCTGCTCCACAATTACATACTTAGGTGTATTAAATAAATTATACAGAGACCATCAAGGTGCAGTGGGATAGTGTCTAATTTTAAATGCGATAGTTGAAGGTTTATCTCCAATCTTGGTGGAGTTCTCTCATAAATCAATATCTTCTATTTCTCATATATTGGACAAAGGTGGAGTAGAGAATGTCTTGACACTAGACTCTTATTCTGCATTGATACGTAGGATATAATTGCAACTAAAACTTTACATATGTTTATCTTACTTGGTAAAAGTTTCCACTGGCATCTCTATAATTGAGTTGAATGTTCAATCCGAATGGTCGTCCAGCGAAAGCTTCATTGGGAATAAAGGAGTAAGCAAAAGTAGCTTC
>DWQW01012611.1:0-10718 GCA_018249695.1 Heliconius erato demophoon | reverse complement strand
CTACAATTGTACCTATATCTATAGTAGAGGCTAAAGCTGTAGTAGATGTATATAAAATGTTTGCCCACGGCAAGTTCCAGTGCTCAAAATGTGGGAAAGCTTACTATAATGAAAACCGTCTTAATGCGCACATGAGAATGCATGATACAGTAATTATTTTTATATATTTTTTCTTTTTTGTAGCTTCACGTTAGTAGGAATTAAGCCCACAAAAATAATGTTTGCAGCCTTAATCATTTTTTTTTTAATGTAATTATATAAATAAGAAGTAAATTTAAAAATTATATTTATATAACATAATATGAGTTAGGCATTAATGGAGCAGTACAATAGTATCTGGCTGTAAATTTCATAGGGAGGCATGAATTGTTTTAATTTCTCTGTTTGTAAGACTCAATGAGGTATTAAGTCGACCACTCAACACACATTGTCTGGAATTTGTGTAGAATGTGGAGAACTTATAACTGGGTTGTCTCGCCTATATGTGAGTGAAGCTAAAAAATAAGAATAGTCTTCATTTATTAATTTTTGTATTAAATATTTTTTAGCACACAAGTGGAACATTTTTTTGTGAACTATGCAAATATTATTATAGAACGGACTTTTTACTAAAAACTCATATGAACGAAAAACATATGTACAAGTATTTGTGCAAGAAGTGTCCTGAAGTAAGTTTTGACAGGTATGTAAAAATTTTTTTAGCTTGATTAAAATAATTAACTCCCCTGAATGGGAAACGAACCCACAGCCATCACGTTTAGAGTCAAACGCCACTACAACTTTAAGTAACAACATTAATACATTTATTATTTAATATAGTTTTTGTTTTGAAAATTAAAATATGTATATTACAGGACGTCAGCTAAACAACATTATATATGGAGCCACATGCAAAAAGGTTCTAAGAAAGATGCTAATTGGTATGAATCTCAAAATTCTAGTACTAATGTAAATAAAAATAGTAAAAAGAACAAATTATTTATACGTCCAATGAGAAATACTAAGAGGCTACCTCAGGATTTTCCAGTGTATTCACCGGTGAGTCAAGAGGAACAATATGCAATTGTCAAAGATAGACAGAAAACTAGAAACTATATTGATTCACCATATAAATGTGAATATTGCTATAAAGGTTTTAGGGAAGAAATTACATATCAAAATCATATGAAAAAACATGATCCTGTAAGTACAAAGTGTATTCTATTTTAATTTGTTTGTTTACATTTTATCCTGCATTTAGCAGGGTAGATAGAGGGAACCTAGTGTTAAGACACTCCATTCCTCACACACTGTCAATTTTTTTAGATACTACATGTTCAGTGGTAGAATTCCATGCCGAACATAGTTTGTTTGTTTCCATAGTGAAGATTCTAATAATTCATTTTCTCAAGTGGTGATGGAACCTAAAACCATTTCGTTTACAATACACCAGAGCAAAAAAATGGAAATATAAATTTAAATAAATATTTCATTTCCACGAGTGGGGATTGAAACCACAACCAGTGGCATTTACAGTCACACTTTGTGCCACTGTGCCACTACTGGCATCTTAAAATAAAGTTACTAATACATTATTTTTTTATATTTTAGGCACATTCTGGTAAACTACAATGTGATGCATGCAAAATATTTTGTCCAGATTCAAGGAAAATGTACAAACATATGAACATGAGTCACTTATTCAAGTATTCATGTCAAATGTGCAGTTATGTTTGTTTTAGCAGGTATTTTAAAAAAATGTATAAAGTAGCCCTTTTCAAATACTAGTTCATTTCATTTGTACAGATGTCCCTTAATGAATGGGTAAGCCAAAAACATCTATACTAATATAATAAAGCGGAAGAGTTTGTTTATTTATCTCTTGAACTACTGGATGGAACAACTTTTTTTTGTATGAAAGCTACATTCCTCAGGAGTGCTGTAGACTATATAACATTACGGTTTAATTGTTAGTTAGCTTAAATAATTAAATAACAATAACTAGGAAAGCCACCGAATTACTTTAATCGCGTGTGATGCACTGCAATAGTTATATATGTACATATATGTATGTAAGTACATTGTACTACAACAACACTCAGTCTTATTAGTTCTAAAATAAGGTCCGCGACCCCCCTATATCTATCTTTTATAAATAAGAGACAATAAAGCATTTTGTGACAAAAAATAATTGAAAATTGAAAGGTGATATTTCACCGTTTTTTATTTAACAAAGATATTGAAACTTACGACCGAAAGTTATAATTTTATCAAGATAAGTTTTAGCTCTTATAGCATGTAATTTAGACGAATACTTTTCGAGAAAATGTAAAATTTAAATAATACAAGGGTCTGTTTATATAATAGCATATCAGCATATTAAAAAAAAAATAGTTTTATTTAGTATGTCTATTTTTTTAAATATTGAGTTTATTTATTTTATAACAATATTTTAGTGCTTTTGCAACTGATATTTTGTTATTTTCAGAGGTCAAGCAAAAATGCATTATAAATGGCATAAAAATGTTACGTACTCGTGTCCACATTGTAAGAAGGAGTTTACGTAAGTAATAAAAGAAATTACGATTATATAATATTAAGTAATTAATATTTAATTTCTACTACTACTACTACTACTAAGTACAATCTACTCTTTGTAAGTTATAATATAATTAGTGTGAGTTTGAGGCAATTAGCCATTGCACAATGGGGAAATCTATTCATTGAAACATTTTATTTCCCTGATCTGTTAAGACAAAGTCTGGCGACTAGTTTTGCCACGCAACGTCTTAATATAGGACGTTAGTTCCACTTAGTTCCTTCCGCCTACTTATTAAGTTATATAGATTATTTTCTATTGTTATGTTGAGTCATAATCTTTTGATCTTTTTAATATTTTCTATTGAATTTTATGAAATATTTCAAATACAGAATATATAATATTCATGTTAAATGTGTCATAATAAAGTCAAAGTTCGGTCACAACACGCAATGCTTTACGAAGTGTTTTAAACTAGGCACCGTTTGCCTATCTTGCTATTTGTGGGATACAGCGTGAAGCTAAAAATAATAATAATTATTATTTTCCTTCCAGTAAAGCATCAACAAGACTGACCCACATTCGAATCAAACACCCATCGACCAACATATGTAATTTGTGCGGACATAGCTTCGTCAGCGTCTCTGGTTTATACTGCCATAAGAAATTGGCTCATACGGAACAGGTTATTGTATATTTTATATTTACTTTTATTTTATATTTGGCAACATGTTTTATCCCATATATGTATAGGGTAGGCCGAGGGAAGTTTGTGTTAAGATCATGCACCACCCAATTTTGAGACATTCAGAGTAGAGTGGTGATACTCAGGCCCAGGCAGTGGCGTAGCTGGGGGGGGCGGTGGTGCGAGCGGTGCAGTCGCACCGGGCATCAAAAGGAAGGGGGCATCAAAGTCTACGATCAATTCTTCAAATTTTTTTTCAATCAAGAATCAAGACATGTACAAGAAAAATGAGAGATATACTATAGAGATACTATAGATTTTGAAAATGTGATTAATGACTTTGCTAGTCAAAAAGCGCGTAATATCCGTTTTTAAATTTTTGCTATATTTTTTACCAAAATCTAATGTTATAACTTATATATAAGTAATTATTATAGTTTTGAAGCAATAAAAAATTATATATCTACTTTACTCCTTCTTCCTGGCATAATCCCGGCTTTTACCAGGGTCTGCCTTCCTGCTCAACCTACTCCACTTTGCACGGTCTTTAGAGTCCTCAGTGGTTAGACCATTGGTTCTCATGTCCTGTCCATGTTCTCATCTTCATTTCCGTGACGTGAAGCTCCTGAGTGTGCCGAAATAGTGCCGGCCAACATTCGCTGCCTTATAAAAGAACCGGTCGGATGATGCTCTTGTATATCAGACCCTTGTGTTTGGGCGGTATTCTGCGATCGCAGACCACACCAGTGATCTTCCGCCATTTGGCTCAAGCAGCGCTTATCCGGGTATAGACATCGTGATCGATGCCTCCAGACTCGTGTATAACGGATCCAAGGTACCTGATCTTTCCCGACTTAACGGCTGGTTCAGGACCTATAAAGATAGTGCTCGAGTTCGGGTTCCCGTACTCGGTCTTCGACACATTTAGTTTAAGACCGCCGTTCTCAAGCGTACCCTTCCACAGGTTCACTTTACGCTCCAGCATCAGTCGGTTCTCGTCAATGAGTGCTATATCATCGACATACATCATCAACCATGGAAGCTGGTCTTGGATGTGAGCCGAAACAGTATCGAGCACCACAAGGAATAAGAACGGACTAAGAACCGAGCCCTGGTGAACCCCCACTGTAATCTGGAAGGGTTTAGTGTCGCCAACAGCAGTCCTTACCATAGAAGCGGAACATGTCTCTGATAATCTCGATATGGGCCTCAGGGATCCCTTTGGATCGCAATGCCCACCAGATGCACTGACGAAGGACACAGTCAAAGACCTGCTGCAGATCTAAAAAGGCCACATTCAGAGCTCTCCTTTTTTTCCTGTATGCTTCCATCAATGTTCTGAGGGCGAAAACGGCGTCCATAGTGCCCGATCCTGGCTGAAATCCATATTGAGACTCAGAGATAGTACACTCGCGGCGGAGCCTGAGGTCGATCATGCGCTTGAAGAGCTTCATGGTATGACTCATAAGCTTAATGCCCCTATAACTACCACAATCTTGAACACTGCCCCTTCCTTTGTAAATAGGGGTAATGAAGCTGAGCCGCCACTGGTGTGGCATCTTTCATATGGTTAAAAAGGACAGTAAGCATGAGCACACCAAGAGAGCCCAACGATTTCCACACTTCGATAGGAATGTCGTCAGGTCCCACCGCTTTTCCGTTCTTCATGCCTCGAAGGCAATTACGAGTTTCGTCAAGGGCTATTGGGGCAATAAGTCCGAGGTTAGGCGGTGGGTCGTGATGAAGACTGCATGGGTGCTGAGTATTTAGCAACTCCTTGAAGTAGCTTCTCTACCTCTCCTTCACAGAGGCATGACTACAGAGCAGCGTGCCATGGGAATCTCTGACGCAAAGACATTTTGCGATATCTTGCGTCGCTTTATCCCGGGAACGTCCCAGTTTGTAAATGAACTTCTGCCCCTCCACAGTTTCAAGTTTATCATACAGTGGTGACAAACTCTCACTGCGGGCTCTGGCTACAGCTCTTTTACTGGCACGTTTAGCTACTATGTACTCCAGTCTATCTTCAGGAGAGTTGGATTGCTGACACTTCTTAAAGGCATCCTTCTTTTCACGAGTCACCTCCTGCACCTTGTCATTCCACCACCATGTCTCCCTGTCAATGACACGTTCTCCCCTAGAAAGGCCAAGAACTCGCCGGCTCGCCGCAATGATTGCCGACTGAGTTCGATCCCAAGCATCCTGAGCAGTACATTTCTCGGCTACTTTCTTCTTGGAAGTGAAGTTAAAGTCCATGACAAGAAGATGATGTTGGGCCGTTAGGCTTCCGCCTGGAATGACCTTACAGTTAGTTACCCTATCCATATGACACCGTCTGGTCAATAAGTAGTCTATTTGAGCTGAGTGGGATCATCGGCTCAGCAGCCTTACTGACTTGACCGTTCAAGTCCCCCCCAACTAAGACCACTTCGGTAGACGGTACATCAAGTAGCACTTCTTCATACTGCTCCCAGGATGTCTCCTTTTCGGACGCGCTACATCCCGCCTGGGGAGCATAGGCACTGATTAAGTTTGTGGTAACGCCCTTAGTCAGTACCCTTACTCGTATCAAGCGGTCGCAGCGACGGTCAACTTCAAGGAGCCCATTCTGAAGCTCTTCAAAAAGCACTACCGCCACACGGTGTCTACCCGAAGGTGACCCAGTGTATATAAGCCAGTAACCCTGTCCGATGTTACGGGACTTATTGCCCTTCCAGCGAGTTTCCTGGAGGGAATCACACTGGACCCGAAGTTTCTTAAGAGTACATCTGCGAGTTCCCTGCATCGTCCGGTTAGAGAGCCAATTTTCCACGTTGCAAAGCGGAGTTTCCGTCTGGGTACTTGCGTCTTTAGCCGTGCCCGTACTTGACACGGTAGCCCTTGTCCACTTATCGCAGGTGTAGGGTGATGTGCCTGCGCGTCGTTTAGCGGCGACACCCTAGCCGTACCCAATTTCATATGCGAACTTTCCATTGTAGCGGCGGATGGCGGTTTTTAAATGGAGCGACTGCCATCTGACCTCCACAACCCCTTTGTGGGGAGAAACCGGGGTGAGAGGAATAGGACAGATAGAAAAGGAGGAAGGATATGTAGAAGGAGAGGGTAGGAAAAAGGAGGGGATTTAAAGAAGGGCGACACCACTTTTACGGACTAGACGGAGGTTATAACAAGTGGTGACTCGAGGATCCGGGGTCGCGTACCCGTATGCCCAAGAACAAATATCGGATAGATATTAGTCAGTGCACCCTCTGAATGCCGTATATATCTACTTTACTGTGTTTTGAAATAAGGAATTATTTTGACCATTTTAAAGGGCATCAAGTCCTAAGCTGCACCAGGCAGCAAATACCCTAGCTACGCCACTGGGCCTAGGCCTTGTCTCCTCACTATAAAGAGAGTATTAAAATAGTTTATTCTCCAAACCTCCCACTTAAAAGATTAAAATAGATGTCGTCGTAAACGTAAACGCGGCGGTTGTAGGTTTGATTCCCATCAAACTGAGCCATGACGATCTCTCTTTTAATCTATTATGTGATTAAATTGTATTTGTTTTTGAAATCAGGAATATTAAATTATCACATAAAAAAGGGAAATGAGAGCCAAGTTAAAGGTTAAATAATGGATTCTCGACTTCACTTACAAAAAAAATGGGAGATATGTATGGGTTCCGACTGTACTGTGTTCACTCGGGATAAAATTCAAGTCTAGCTTGGTACTAAATATAAAGTTATTAGGTCACTTATTTATTAGAATTGGGTAAGGTTTTGTTTTTAATGAATAAGTCAGTCACAAAAATGTCGATTCCTAAACGTTAATATGCCAATAACTGTTTGACTCAAATTGTTGAAATTTGATATAGGTACATCATAAGCTCGGATGTTTTAACAAATGTGTTTAATTTCATGTATGTGAACTAATTGGTTTACGAGTTAGGAATGTCTCAAAAGTAGCTTGTAATGGTTCGAAAAATACACATTGTGCGTTTCCAGTTTTTTCCTTGGCTGGACATGCTGACGCGTGTTTTGATTTTTGCTATCAATCTAACCATCGATGTTTGAGAAGTCATATGTTCGACTTCAACAGATGACGAATAATACTACACCGAGCAAGATGAACAGGAGTCAACATTTTTTTAATAATTTATATCATAAAAACACTTCCTTGACTTTCTTAATGACTGACAGCGCACAACCGAAACTAAAGAACAATGGTATATATAGCTCCTTGGGGAGGGTAGGAGAGCACTTAAAGAAGGTTCTGGGGATAATCCCACCACCACCTCATGGACCCACCAGCATCTTGCCATATGGTCCGAAACACGGGAAGTGTCAGCTGACAGAAGTCAGCCGATCCACCTCTTGACTCCCTTACAAATATTTCTGTTCCAGTCCCTGATCTGGCCCTCTCCCTACCAGGTAGGGCGGCCTACATCTAGCCGCTAATGCGGAGAACGCCACGCCACGCCACTTCGTCGCCTGCTCCTCATCTTTCTCTTTCCTCCTTCTCCAAACTGCACCTCAGCTCGTGCCAGCTGTACCCGTAGGTCCCTATAGAGGGGACACTCAAACAAAACGTGCTCCATACTTTCGTCGCTCTCACCGCAGAAACACACACTGTCCTCGCAAAGCTTCATATCGTACAGCCGTTTCCTGAAGCACCCGTGACCTGTCAACATCTGGGAGACCTCATAGTCAGGCTCGACCCACACAGCGTTGAGACGAGCCGACACGTCCGGGAAATACCGATAGAGCTCCCTACCCTTCACCTCACCGTCCCATCTCTGTTGCCATTCGGCGACAGACTCCTGCGAAATTTTGGATTTCTCCGTCCTGAGCTCATCTCGAGCGAGATGACGCAAGTCATCCAGCCTGCCCGCCCGCTTCACTTCAAGGTCCGCCGGTAACACTCCTGCCAGCACTGGAAGTGCCGCTGAGCTCACCGATCGGTATGTCTTGGTTAGCAGGATCAAAGCCTGACGTTGCGTTCTAATCAGCGCGCTCCTAACTACGTACGTGGACGTACGATGCCACCAACACCCTGCGGCGTAGGTAACAGTAGCCACGTATGTTCCCCGATACAGGACTTTAAGAGCCCTGTACCGTACACCCCACGTGGAAGCCGAGATTCTGGACATTTTCCCGAATGCAGCTGTGGCACGCTTGCCAATGGACTGCGCATGTTTGCGAAAACACTGACTCGCGTCGACTACCACCCCGAGTACACTGGTCGACGTCACGCTCCCGACTGATTCCCCGCCGAGCCGAATGACCGGTGGCCGCCCAGGCAATTTACCCTTCAGAGTCATAGTGTGTGACTTCGATGGAGAGAAGCTCAGGCGGTTCCGCAGTCCCCACTCAGAGGCCAGTGCAAGGGCGTGCAACAAGCGTGAGGCCGAAGCCTTTACGCCAGCCCTGGTGTTCGACTCGATCAGGAACGTTACATCATCGGCGTACGCGACCAGATGCACTCCCTCCGGGTATGGCAGTCGAAGCAGGTCGTCCATCAGTAGGTTCCACAGAGAGGGTCCCAAAACTGAGCCCTGCGGGCAGCCCATAGTCGCCGTCTTCCACACCACTCTTTCGCCGATGTAAAGATCTATACGCCTGTTGACGAAGTAGCTACTCAACATGCGATAGATATTCGGCGGACATCCCCTAGACTTAGCCTTGACCAAAATCATTGGCCACCAGGCGTTATCGAACGCACCGGAGATGTCCAGGAATATGGCCTGTACATATTTCCTTTTACTGTTAGCCACGACCTCCTGAAGGGAGCGAAGGGCCGTCAAAGTTGACTTACCCTTGGTAAAGCCGTGCTGGCAGACGGATATATCTCGTGTTAGCGCCGGGGCGCACACGAGAATAATTCGCTCCAGAATTTTGCCCAAGACGGAGAGCAGTGTAATGGGGCGATATGCTTTAGGATCGGTGAGCGGCTTGCCATTGCCTTTCGGCAGGACAATCAGCCTACCGTCCTTCCACACCTCGGGAAAAACACCTTCCCCCACACATAGCTCGAAAATACGCGTCAGCTCGGAGCCAGCTGATTGCCACACATTTTTTACCATGCAGGCAGTGATCCCATCGGTACCCGGTGCTGTGTTTGGAAGATCCTTGACTATCCTCTCCAGATCTCTGTACGATGGTGGTAGCGCGTCAGCACCAGCGGGAGTATAGGCTGCCAACAAACGGACCTGATGATGGTAAATCGTGTCCGAAGACGCATTATCGTCAGGGCAAAGTGACCGCACCATATTGTGCATAGCAGACTCTGTGTCTCCCGCATGTCCTTCCGCGAGCTTGATGCCGTAGATAACGTTAGGGGGAGGTCTCAGCCTCCCGCAAGCGGCTCTGTAGGCTAGTCCCCATGAATCGTGGTTGCCTGTGTTTGCAAGCTCACGGAAAAAGTCCATCTGCGCGCTCACCATCGCACACCTATACTTCCTGCGGTGAGAGTGGAATCTCGACCTTGCAATCTCTTCCACGGACTGCCACATTTTTCGTAAGCGATTATTTTTCTTGCGCATAGAGTCCAATGTGGGGATCCACCATTCATATCCTCTGCTACGCTTCCCTTCCGCACGCATACCCAAGCATTCCATAGCCGTTCGCGTTACAATATTTGTAAATTCCTTACATACCTCACTTGCCGATTTCGTCCAGTCCCTCCAGGGCGTCCTCTCTGGCATTCGTACTGCTACTGCGCCCCTGCACGTTGAATATTAGTAGTCGCTGGTCACTCGAGCTTGCCTCAGTGTCAACCCGCAAGTCACACAAGTCACACCCCCCGACGTTAGTGTAACGTCTATATTAGATGCACCATTGACTGTGCTAAACGTGGGTGGCTCGCCCGATTTGTTCTTCATCTGTAGGCCTCTGCTGACAATGAAAGCCTCCATCTCCTCCCTTCGCTTGGTGACTGCGCTCTCCCGATCGATGTAATGTCGAGGAAGGGAGTGCCACATCGGGGAGTGCGTATTTGCGTCCACACCTATGATGACACGTTGTCCTCTGAGTGCTTCCAATACTCCCCCAAGATGTTCTAAGTGGGGGCCAATGTTGTGTGAGTATTGGAAGTATGCACTCACCGCGTAGACAGAGAGCGCTGGTGGGGTCAGGCACACGTGAACCACCATGCAGTGGCTGCAGCACAAGTCGTCCCGCACCGAGCAGGCGACGTCCTTTCTACTTAAGTAGATGGCCGCCTCGCTGCAATCCCCTGATGGGAGCAGCAGTCCATTCATGGCATTAGCGCAATTCTTTTGTATATATGGCTCCTGGAGTAGCACCAGGTCGAGCGAGTGTTCAGCAGCTATTGTGGCTGCCAATGATCCTTGCAGGTTGAGCTGCCCGAACCTGATACCAGCAACGTTACTAGCCATAGTTGACCCTTTGGAGCTCCCGGTCCTCAGCATGACGTCGTGCCGGGCAGTCTCTTGCATTGGTAACATGGCCAGTTGCATCCTTACGCCCAAACTTCTTGCACGTGGCGCAGCTGGCATTGGTGGCCTTGCAC
>DWQW01012610.1:0-10718 GCA_018249695.1 Heliconius erato demophoon | reverse complement strand
TCCGTTAACCACGGAGCAGGAAGATGCTTCATTCGCACAGGACGGATAGGAGCATGATGATCATACAGTTTGATGACGAAGGAGTTGAACACAGCCAACTGATCATCAACTGATACATGATTTAAAGATTATTACATTTGATAAGAAAATTGGATACTGTAATTGAATACTGCTTTATGCGGGATAAAGACTATTAGAGAATCTTTGAAACTTGGAAAGAACTTATATTTTTGAACATTTTTTTAATGTGTTATTCCACATTTAGAAAAGGTGGCGCGGGTTTGAGTCCCGCTACGTTAAAATTTTTGAACGTTTTCTAAACAAGTACGAACGTATATGTTTTGACATCATTTATTTGAAGTAATTTCCAATTTTAAATAAAAAAAAATATATAAAATATACATATAAATAATAAAATACAACGTAATTCTTTACTTGTATTTTATTCTTTTTGTTCGCTAAATTACAAATCTAAATAACAACAACATTACCATCATTAATCATTAATCATTTAATGAGAAACAACTATTAATTCACAAAAGACCTCCATACATTTAGACCATCGAGGCGTGTGACTGTAAACGCAATGTTTCTAGGTTCGATATCCATTCGGGGAAATAATTTATTTTCACTTTCCTTTTCTGTCTCCTCTTTCTTCCCACTCAATATCTATTGTCTTTAATTTGGTCGAAATGTGGACAACGGAGTGTCTTGACACTAAGTTCTATCTTACCTTCCTATATGCGGGATAAAGCGTGAAGCGTGAAAAATTACAACTAATATATCTAGTAGACTATACATGCCACATCGATGATATTTTATGTTTAATTCATAGTTTACATTAAATTCGACCGTTTTCCATTTACATGTGGTTTCACGCTGACTGGTATATGTCTGTCAG
This sequence comes from Heliconius erato demophoon, assembly GCA_018249695.1. Taxonomy (NCBI): domain Eukaryota; kingdom Metazoa; phylum Arthropoda; class Insecta; order Lepidoptera; family Nymphalidae; genus Heliconius; species Heliconius erato. Next base: position 9,817 of record DWQW01012610.1, on the reverse strand, counting down.
TTGAAAACATTATACAATTTTCACTATCATTTAAAATGCCATTCATCTTGATATTTCTCTATATATTTGTTATTTCATTAAAAAAATAATAATTTGCGTTGCTTTATTTCTGTGGTCTTGAAGCATTAGTAATTATAGCTAAATTAAATTAATTTGGTAAGGCTTATGTATATAAGAAATTAAGAAAGTAAATAAGTTGACGCTGTTCTGTGATAGTGTTTTTTAGGAATCGCTATGGTAGTTGGTTCGATTCTCACTCTACTAAATAACTATATAATAATTAATTGTATTCAATTCCTCACTTTGGCATTGGGTTCCGCCACTCAACACGCAATGTCTCCAGACTTTGGCGGAAAGTTGGAAGCACAGTGGAGCCAGAGGCAGCCAGAGGGACCCTAGTGTTAAGAACACTAGGCTCCCTCTGCTAACGCTACCTACATGCGGGATACAGTGTGAAGCTGAGAGCAGAATTTTAAACAACGTGTTTTTCCATATTAACTAAAAAAAACTAATAATCCGTAAATATTCTGAATTCTTGTATGCAAAAAACAGTTTTCTTGTTAGTGTTAGTTTGTTTTGTATTTTGTTGCAAACTGCAACTGTACAAACATATATAAAGAATATAAGGTGAACTTTTTGCTCAACACCCTTATATTTTTGAAAGTTTTGAAGAAATAATATATTTTTGTAATTTATTTAATTTTTTTCGTAAATTTCTAGTTTTTCAATACTAACGATCTTATTCTGGGCATGTTTATGATTAAAAAATCGATCAAGTCCGAGTCTGATAAGCTCACGGACTAAATCGGACGGACGAAAATATAAATTATAAAAGTTTACAAACTTATATTTGCTGGCATATTTATGTGTCTAAAATGAAATGAATGATGAATATAAATTTGTTGTTTGTTTGAAGCGATTATAGATCTTAATATTTTATATTTATTTCAGTTTGATACTTTCATGTAAACTTGCAAAGAACAATTTTGAAAGGAGGACAAACAGACAGATGACCCACAAACTAATTCTGTTAGTCTGAAACAAAATATAAGTAGTCAAGTTTAATCAGCTTTACCCTGTATCCCGCAGACAGCAGGGTAGGCAGAGGGAATCTAGTATTAAGACACTCCGTTCCCCACTTTCCGCCGAATTCTGGAGACATTGCGTGCTGAGTGGCGGAACTCAACGTCAAGTTTATTAATTTTCGTAAATTAGTAGTATATATTTTTACTTGAAATAATCAATTTTTTTCTATATTACAATATATTTATTTGTATTCATGTCAATAGATTAAAGTCTTGATCAGTTAGAGATTTGTAGAGGGACTCCCTAAACAAACTCAAAGTTACTGATAGACAACAGCGAAGTTTGGGACATGAATTAAAAGTTTATGACATTCACAAAGTTTTGATTTATTTCCAATATTATATGACTTTGCCAGTGTTGTGACGTAATAGAGTTGTAATTTTACATTTTATACTTTAATTTTAGCTATAAATCCCTTCCAGTTTCTTCATAATTATGTCAGTCAATATTTGTTTCAATTAATGTTGTTTTACAAAATTACTTGTAAAGGATATATAACATTTTTCCTAGCGGGATGTGAACTCGTGCCTCTTGGAACCCGTAGAAGCGCTCTAACCACTAAGCCATGTATTGTCATTAAGCTACGAGTACAACTTATTTATGTCGTTTTTATCTTATTTCGTAGATATTTAAAATTTTCCGATAACCCTTTTAGAAGCGAATATATTTGCTAAGAATTATCATTTGGCATAATAAATTATGCATTGCAATACTCGTAAAAAAAACTAAAAATGGTATTTGGGTATATTACTCCTTTGGATATACTACCTGTGTTTTTTTAGATTCCTTTTGTGGATTAGTACATCGAAAAGTGATAGAGAAATATCTAAAATAACAGTGTTATTTGAAAATATACAAATAAACACAAACATACATGACTAAAATTTGTAACATTTGCTTTGTATAGCTAATTCAATTTGTTCCCCTCTACTTGAAAACCACCCTTTAGTCAAGATGAAAACTTTCAAGTCCTAACTAAAGTATGTGAATGACACATTAAATGTACAGTAGGTATAAAGAAAATATAGTGTCAACAAAAATGTTCGTATTCTTAGATAGAATATTATTTTTTAGTTTCACGCTACGTCCTGCACACAGTAGGGTGGGTAGTCAGAAAATCCTAGTAACATAGCATTAAGACACTCCTTAAAATACTTCTGTTCCCCACCGCTGAATTCTAGAGGCATTGAGAGTTGAGTGAAGAAATTAAAATATTAAATATTCTATTCCCCTGAGTGGATATCGAACCCATAACCGACGCATTAACAGTCGCACGCTTGTGCGCCACGACTGTTTATATGTTATTTAATAAGCTAAAAATTACCAATGCGCATTCTGAACTGTTATTTTATTTAAATATATTTTACTTTAAATTTGTTACAAATGTGCTCTAAAAATTCCATAATTCGAATTAAAAATAGATTTTATTTGCTATCTCTACATGTTTTGCTTATTTCGAATAGGCAATTCATTTTATAAGAAATATCTGATCAGACTTGGGGTTTGAAAGCATCTTTTCAGCTGAATATGTTCTTTTCATTGTATGGAGATTACGTTTAGTTTGTACAACTATAAAAGCTAGAGTGGTTTCAATATAAGCTAATGTAAGCATTTTTTTCCCTTGGATTTTTTTAAATTCACATATTGAATATTTGAATTGATCATTGAAATACAGAAGGTATCCACTGTAGGTTATATAAATATCTATGTATATAGTATATAGGGATGGGATAGGTATGTAATTAGAAGCTTTTATTTAACATGCCGTCAATGTGTGTTGGTGTATGTGAAATCGCGCAAGCTCAATTTGACCCACTTCTCAATGTCCTATTAATTAGAAAATTTTATTACAATTTCACTTCTGATAACAATTAAATTACATATAACCAATCAGCTTCACGCTGTATCCCGCACACAGCAGGGTAGGCCGTGGGAACCTAGTATTAAGACACTCCGTTCCCCACTTTTTGCCGAGTTCTCGAGGCATTGCGTGTTGAGTGGCGGAACTCAACGCCACGCTTTGCCTCGACATCAGAGCGGAGAAATGAAAATATAAATGTAAATAAATATTTTATTTCCTCGAGTGGGGATCGAACCCACAACCAATCGATTTTACAGTCATAGTTTGTGCCCCTGCGCCACGATTGGCCTCAATACAACATAAATAAATAAGTAAATTAGGCGGATTACATATTTTTGCACAACCCAACTCATATGGGTGTCAAATCAAAGGGATCGGCTTGTAAAACACAATACACCATGAGAAAAAATATTTAGAAAGCGTTTTTAAGAGGTTTTTTTAATTAATATTTTATTTTTAATTCTAAACATACGATATAACATATATATGTTGTAGTATAGATTGTAGGATCGTTTTTTGCTTGAAGAATAGTATAAACTGTTTAAATAGTGTCAAGACCAGTCGAACCTTCCTGTTTTTTATAAGATATTTCAGTGTAAATGTATATGAGTGTGGTTTTTAAAAAAAATCTAAAAAATAAAAGAAAATCTTTTCTTTACATGAAATTTAAGTAACATTTATAATACTGGTTTACCTTGATAAGAATTTCCTGTACAATATAGAGTTTAAAAAAAGCTACTATTTAAAAAAGTCATAAAGTTTTGTCCTTTGACTTAAAATTAATTTTAGCATTTTTATATTTAAAAAGGATTAAAGGGATATTTTTTTATGAAAATTCACATATTTTTTGTAAGTCGTAGAGGTTGGGTTCTGTTTGATGTTAATGTGATTACTTTACGTAGAACGTATGTATAACGTTCTATCTACGTATGAACATATGTATGTATACATATTTTGAATATAAATTGCTTGTACACCCATGTACACCTAAAAATAAACGTATATTTTTTTTTAGCTTCATGCTGTATCCCGCACATAGCAGGGTAACCTAGGGAACCTAGTGAGAATACATTATGTCCCCATTAAAATACAAATGTTCCCCACTTTCCACAGAATTCTGGAGGCATTGCCTCCAGAAACTTGCAGATGTATCAAAGCGAGAAAAAAATATATTTTTTTAATTTCCTCGAGCGGGAATCGAATCCACAAACTGTGACATTTACAGTAGCACACTTGTGCCCCTGTGCCATGCCTGGCCTCAGTTACTGAAGATATTTTTTTTATAATATACAAATATATAAAATTGGTGAGAATTAAAAAATATTATCATAAATATAGAATTGTTGGAAATATTCTAAGTAAAGGTGTTAAATACAAAAACAGGGAAGCATATTGCTTTGTTTCGGTACCTACTATGAATCATACACGAAATGTGTTTACCATTTCCTTGTTGCAAAAATAATTTTCTATTTATTCTAAGGCCAGTCGTGGCGCAAAGGCACAAAGTGTGATTATAAACGCGACTGGTTGTGGGTTCGATCCCTATTTGGTGACACTCTGGCGTCGAGGCAAAGCGCTAAAAACTAGGTTCCCGCTGCCTATCCTGCTGTGTGCGGGATGTCGCGTGAAACTGATTTAATTATTTATTTAAAATTATCCTAATACATATTTTTTGTCTTAGACTATCTATTTTTTTAAAAACAATAATATAACAAATAAATTATATTTATTTGTTGTTAGGGTTATAAAGAAATAATATATTCAATTTAATGTGAGAATGAAAAAGAACGTGTTAAGGTGGTTTGAGTACACTGAGAAAATATTCTCTGGCTACTTCGTTACGAATAAAGCCTGAAGTTTACAAAAAAACCGGCCAAGCGCGAGTCAGGCTCGCCCACTGAAGGTCCCGTAAGAAATTTGAGATCTCGAGCTTTTTCTGAAATTCAGGTTTAACTTAGCCAGAGCCCTTTCGTCTGATACCTCACCCGAACTAGCGGCTTTCTTCAATACCAAATTTTGTCTCCTTTATAAGACTATTTTTAGGATTATAGTTTTCAGAATTTTCTGAATTAGTACTACCTGTAGATACTAGCTGCCAAATTTTATAATTCTAGGTTATCCGGAAATACCTTAAGGTACGGTAAATATAGCATTGTTTTTATGCAGAAAGAACCTAGTGTCAAGATACTCCGTTTATGTTTTCCGCTTTCTGGAAGAAATTGCGAGTTGGGTGCGGGAAATTAACCACGGGTTTTGTTTTTTAGGGTTCAGACTTCAGTACCTCAATCTCATCATTATAGATTTATATTCGTAGTTCATTTTATATAAGATGGTGGTCCAACTTTTGTATGTTGTAATTACCGTTGACCGTCACTCCTGAAATTCGTACGGAAACCTCGATGGGTACGTCTGACTCGCACTTAACCGGTTTTTAAGAAAAAAAATATAATAATAACATCCACAGATAATAATCAGTAATAAAATACATTAAAATGGTAATAGATAATAATCTATTAGCATTTTATGGTACTTCAGATAATATGAGTATCTTAAGTATACTTACTCGTATTTAAGGTAGCAAATAGGCCATCGTTAAAGGCAAGTGAAGCGGAAAATCGTTTATTTGAACGTCAATATTGACACTAACAAGTTTATGTAGGTATGTAGCATTATGCTAATATAATAGACTGTGAGCCCAGGGTCCCCAGACCTACGTTATTTTAGCAAAGCATCCAGACCAATCCGATGGCTCAATCATCCTCCCAGACAGAGATGTACTTTTATTTGGCGCTACGCTATTACGTATCTGGGATCTTGGGCTATAAAAATTGAGAATATTGAAATTCTACATGAATATTACTTAGAGTTTTTAAAAATTATAACTTAAGTAATTTAATTTAAAAGTTTATATATTTTAACTAGACCTATGATCGGATCTATTTATTATAATATTATAAAGCGGTTTTGCTTTATAATAAATACAATGATAATCTTAGGAACTATTTACTATTTGGAATTGAGAAATTCTTTTTTATATCGGATTAACTTTCGATGAAGCCTACATATAACAGTCATAACAGCTGAACACTGCGCTTCACTTCGTTACCAGAGCAAAGAAACGAAAATAATAAATATTTCCAAACATGAGTCGAACTCACAACCGTTACTTTTACAGTCGGTTGTGCTGCTGCGCCACACTGGTTTTTTATACATTATGCGGTGGTATATTACACAATTATAATGCTGAAATTTAATATGAATTCCGAAACAAAGCCGCAAGTTTTCATTAGTACGCCTTAAGCTGTAAATAAATACCGCCACCCCGAAAAGCGAAGAACTTAAGACACATACCTATTTCTTCTAGAATACGATTTTCGGTCGTCCTAAATAAATAAAAAATGAGAAAAATGATGGTAAGAGATTATTCAAGAAATATATTTTACTAGCGATCCAAACGCGGCTATACCTGATTAACGTTGTTATTATAATGTAGCCAAAATATAAAATGTTTGTACATAATTCTTATATTTTAAAATAATATTGTTTTATCATTATCTAGATAAAATTACTGTTTAAACTCTTTGAAGAATTTGGTCTACACAGAATTTGAACTGACTGCCATTACAGAAGTCTAACCTAGACTCTATATTTTTTTTTCAGCTTGACTCTGTATCTCGTACACAAAGCGTAGGCCGATAAAACTTAGTGTTACGACACTCTGTTTCACCTCTACAGCAGAGAGAAGAAATGAAAATATAAATCATTACCTCCAGTGGAAATCGAATCCACAACCAGTCGCGTTTACAGTCACACTTCGTGCCTGCACCACGACTGGCCTCAGACCTTAGACCTTATATATAAAGTGTAAATGATAACAATGTTCAATTGAAGAGTCAGAAGAGTTCTTAATAACGTAACGCGGAGTAATGAATCGCTTTCACGATCTTCACCCCACACTCGGGGCGCCCGTTGATTTTGTAATTGGATTTATATTTTATTTCGTTTCTAATTCAATTGAACATCTTTCTCGTCATCTCTCAAATTTCGACACATTTTTTGTATAAGAAAAAAAAAATCAGCTTCACGCTGTATCCCGCACACAGCACACACCTAGTGTTAAGATAGTCCGTTCCCCGCTTTCTGCCGATTTCTGGAGGCATTTCGTGTTGAGTGGCAGAACTCAACGCCGCGCTGATTTTATAATTCAGCTTGATACCTCCACGCGATCTCAAGATTAATAGTTTTGAAAGACAGACAACAAGGTGATCTTATGAGGGGCAACCTTCGTGTTTTTTCTTTTGAGGTACGGTAGCCTTAAATTTATGCTGTTTTATTTCTGACAAGTCGTGGCTTGCAAGTTCGTTACGTTTTACTTTTTCTGTTCCATCAGGAATTTCAAGATTTTTACTTGTAGAGCTTCCCTGTACTGATCAAGAAACCTTTAAATATTGCAGTTTTCTTTGCTCTGTAGCGTAGGCTATGTGTGTCTTGTACACATTACACAGTAGTATAATACATATTTTTTAAATATTATTTCACACTAAGATTAGAAAAACGCTTTTAGAAGATGTCAGATTTAGACAGTTTCGTGCGAAGGTTGTGAGTTCGATTCCCACTAAGGGCACGAAAATTTTATTGTTCAGTTGCCTACTTTCCGCTGTATTCTAGAGGCATTGGATTTTATTACAAGACTAGTATACCATTATTAGAAGACATATTTGATAGTCACCAAAATACTTTTACAACCAAGTATACATAAACAAAACGGCTATAAAGTAGAGTGTCGTATTTCCCTCGGTAAGAACGATAATAAAGATAAGATGGAGACCGATTGCTGAATTAATGACAGCAGGCACGCGTTAGTGATCGTGTAATTAGAGCCGATGCTGAGCGAAACGGATTAGCTGACGTCATGGCGTGTTACAATTCAAAGGATTTCTTTATTTTTTTCAGATTCACGCTATATTCCTTTCAGGGACGAAAGGACAGAACTGGGTGGAACAGAACTGGGTGGAACAGAACTGGGTGGAACAGAACTGGATAAGCAGAGGGAAAAATGTGTTAAGACACTCCGTTCCCGATTTTCCGCGGAATTTTTCGAGGCATTGCTTGTTGAGTGGCGCAACTTAATATCGCGCTTTTGCGTTGGTACTAGAGCGAAGATATAAAAAATTTAATAAATAACAATTAATTCCTCCGAGTGGCGATCGAACTTTTTGTCGTCGGTTGAACGTATTTTTTTTCATTTTCTATTTGTCAATTGTTCAATAGTGGTTAAAAGGAAGGGAAGAAGTTGTATAATTTATTATTGATTCTGATGAACTAAACCACAACAGCTGAAGCAATGAAAATTAGAAAATTTCTTAACAAAATGCAAAAAATGTGGCTTTTAAGATGCAAAAATCTGAAAATGCCATATATCACTTGTCACATATATACAGTGATATAGTATATGAGCAAATATTCACTGAAACGGAACTCGTAGACACAATCATAACGTTCAGTCGGGCTAAACGATTCAACTAAACCTATCCATGCGAAGCTTCATATTAATATTTTTTCCTTTTTATAACTCCATTCTTTATCACACATAGTTTATATGAAAAATCTCTAATAAATCAACAATTGGTCCTTTAATATTTTTGTGATTATCTTTAACTTGGCACCACTTGCTGAAATGATACAAAAATACGAGGATATGAAATTGAAAAATAGTTCGAGACGTTGTGAAGGGTATAGGCTACTTTATATTCAGATATGACAACGTAACTGTCGTAAAAAAATATTTTATATACAAATATTTTCTTTCCTAACCGTGGTGCCCAGTGATATATAAGATAAAGAAAATAGCTTTACGGGTTCCTGGCGTAGCAGGATAACTGAAGAAAGTGTAGTGTTAAGAGATTCCATTCATTGCAGTCCGCCGTCAAGTTTGCGTTTTGTTAAGAAAACAAAAGGACATAGGATTTTGAGTTTTTAAAATTGTATTAAACTTCGAATCTAGAGAAAAAAATTGCAATTATAAAAAAAATCAGCTTCATGATGTATCCCACACACAGCAGGGTAGACAGAGGGAACCTAGTGTTAAGACACTCCGTTCCCCACTTTCTGTCGCATTCTGGAGGCATTGTGTGTTGAGTGGCGGAACTCAACTAAAAAATAATATAAATTGTAGAAAAAAAAATATTTTATCGAACCCACAACCAGTCACGACAACACGTTTACTTTCACACTTTGTGCCCCTGGTCTACGATTGGCCTCAATTGCAATTATTACATACTCTCAAACGCAATTTCAATTCAAAAATATCGCGTTCAGCGAGTGCGGATGGGATTAATATTTTTATTTATAAAATTCACGGTATTTTACCCAGAGTAGGCACAGAAACTGTTAAGAGTGAAGTCTTAATACTAGAGTCTGTCTCAAACTAAACCAGTGGCACAGGAGCAGAAACGTGTCACTGTAAATTCGTCAAGATGTGGGCTCGATTCCCACTCTAGGAAATTAAATATTTTTATTTCTTCGCTCCGGTGTCGAGGTATAGCGCTAAAGAATAAGAAAAATTAAGTAAACCTATAGTTTCCCATTCAATCAGCTTCGTAATTTTGCAGAGAAATACAACAAATGTTCTCTTTACACGCACATGTCCATTCAGTTGGCGCTTAATTTATATATATTTAAATGTACTTTTCCATGGGAATAACATTGGAGTTGTAACTGACATCCCACCCTACACTCAATAAAATATTTAAATAATAATTTTAATATTTTAGTATGGCTCGTGATACGTCTAATATAGTTAGAACTCTATCGTAGTGATCGTAAGTAATCCAAAATCTTTTAGAGATTCAGAGGTAATAATATAAATAT
>DWQW01012609.1:0-10719 GCA_018249695.1 Heliconius erato demophoon | reverse complement strand
CAGATTGACAGTATGGCCACAGTTTAAAGATCTGCCGTACCAAAATATTACATCAGCGCTATTACAAATATTATTGTATGCTATAAAGAATGTTGATAAAAATTTAACTAAGTCATTGATAAAGAAGCTGTTAAACGAAAGCTTTGCACCAGAAGACTGGGTTGAAGTAGGTGATAATGATGAGAAGGATGATAAGAAAAGTGATAACATTATTGATGACAACACGGCAGATGATCAGAAAGTGTCGGATTCTAGCTTGCCACCAGTTTTTAAATCAGAATCTGCTGTCAGGTAATTTAAACAATACGTAATAATAACAAATAAGAAAACAGTAACAGTTTTAAAGTTGTTTTTAGTCAATGAAAACGTATGTCCTAAGTGTTCAGCGCATTCGGACAGTAAACAAGACACACTGGTTCAAGTCTCGCTATGTACATATACACAAATAACATTTTAGAAATGTTTAATTGATAACATTCTAACTTACCAAATGATAATTTTAAGCACTTTGTGCACCGAAAATTTGTAAAAAATTCGCTCTTATAAAAATTTTGATGTAGTTAGAGGTCAGAGCGCTTGGACGGTTTTCTGAAAGGCGCTAGTTTGACCCCTGTTAAATTAAAATTATTAATGTTTTCTGTAAGTATTAATAAGTTTTCTATAATTTCAGATTATTAGAAGCTGCTTTATTTGTATCTAAAAAGAAGACATACACACAAATATATGCGAGATGTTTCATAAATAGATTGGGTCAGCTCTCTACCCTGCCGATGTTGAACTTCACTGTTCAGAGACTCTTTGACAACTGTCAGATAAAAGAAGAGGTATGTATTAGAGATATATATTTTAAAAAATATAAGTAAGAAGAAGTGTTATTTAACACTTAGGAAAGGAAAATACATTTTTTTCCTCTCTTGTTATAATTCTAAGCATTTGTCTTTTGGTACTAGAACCAACTAAAATAACATTCGAATGCTGCTAATAGGTGCAAGTTCAAATTCCACTATTTAAGTCTTAACACTAGGTTCTTTCTGCCTACTCTGTTGTGTGGAATACAGAGTGAAGTTAAAAAAACATATTTTCATTTCGAAAGTATATAAAATACTAAAATATAATCACCTTAAAAATATAAAAAATAAAGAAAGAGTTTAATTATTGCATAAAATATTTACAAAATATTATTTTATAGGATCAAATATATTTGACAACCATTTTTTTCATTTCTTAAATCCTATTTTAAACTATAATATTTTTTTCTTAACTCTGTATTTCGTACATAGCAGGGTAGACAGAGGGAACCTGGGGACTTAATGTCAATACACTCTGTTTCCAATAAAACACTTCCGTCCCCAGAGCAAGATAATAAATATTTCATTTCCTCGAGAGGGAGACGAATCCATAACCTGTCGCGTTTACAGTCGTCGTCATGCCTCGGCGCCATAATGACCTCTGTCCCATTATCTTTATTATAATTTTTTTAATACAATTTTTTATATTTTTTTTCCAGTTTGAGCCCATGTTTGAAGAACTATCAAATAAATACAGTGCTTTATTAGCTTGTGGTAACACCGGAGTGTTAGTTGCTATAGCTAAAGCATGTTTAAGAATGAAATCTAAACAAATGCAATTTGTTCAGGTATTATTTTATTATGCTTATAATTTACACACTGAATCCTGCACAAAGAAGAGTAGGCTCAAAGAAACTACTGTTAAGACTTCTTCACCTGAAATTATTGTAAATTTTCTAAAAAAAGTGTGATATCAAAATAACTTTAACTTATCATAAAAAATCTCTTACAGAATCTAGAAAAAGCTTTAAACTGTATCGACAATATGAACCAGTTTCCAATACAATGTTTAAAGTTATTACCATTGGGCACCAAGGATGTTAAGGATTACTTTATAAATGTACATGGATCTGTTATATTGCAGACTATGCTGGATTTTCAGGTTAGTTCATGTAGTTTACATGTTTATAAATTCATCATTCATACATTTGATCATTCCATATATTCTCTCATTCATACTTTTTTATTTTCTCGCTCTTGTAAGAAGACGAAGCGCGTGCGCACGGAGAACGGAGTGTCTTAACACTAGGTTCATGGGCGTACGTTGTATGTAAATTCCTGGGACGGAATCGGACCAGCCCAGGTATCCCAGGACTATATATGGGATAAAGCGTGATGCTAAAAAACATTATAATATGGTCAACGAGTTGTGACCAACCTAGAGTAAACTGTAGATGGCTGCGCAGATTTGATTTTGATATTTTTTTCTTGTTTTCGATTATTTTCTTCCCGAGCGTACATTGCGCAAAAGTTCCAGAAAGCCAATTAGGCTTTCAAGAAATTATTCTTGATATAATTATATTTTTTATTACATTGCGCAAAAGTTCCAGAAAGCCATTGTTAGGCTTTCAAGAAATTATTCTTGATATAATTATATTTTTTCTATTTATTGATTGTAGCGTCCAGCGAAAGCGATCAACGGTCTTCTAGAACAGTCTCCGGAAGAATTAGTTTATATATTTAGTGATCCGAAAGGTTGTCATGTCGCCGATGCGATTTGTAAAGGAAGTTTTGTAGGTGTTAAGGCCAGGGATAAATTGATATGGAAATTGAAGGTTTGTTGTGTTTTATTTTGTATTGAAATTGAAAAAGAAAGTAAAACAAAAAGTTAGAAAAAATAATAATGTGTCGTTATAAAACAGTAAATAATAAAGATGAAAGGCTAGTCGTGGTATAGTGGTGTAGGGGTATTGCAGATTCCTTAATATTGTTCATAAACAACATGTGTAAACATCTAAATCAGCGTCTTAAATTTATTCGCTACAAATACAATTGTGTAATTATTTTCCACTATTGTTTTGTAGCGTATAAATAACCAAATGAAATATATAATAAAAGAGTTGTATATTCGGTCGCGTCTCATTAACATCGTCCCGATGCCATCGCCCACAGGGGCACAAGCGTGCGACTGATATAGCAACAACTTGTGGGTTCGATTCCCATTCAAGGACACAAAATGTATATTTTCATTTCAAATCGCGGCGTTGATTTGCGCCACTGAACACCTCTATAATTCTTAATGGGAACAGAGTATCTTAACATTATTTTGATAACTGTAATATTTTAATATTTTTTGACTATTAACGTATGAATATGAATTCCAGGGTTACTATCAAAAATTAGCGCTTTCCCAACATGGCTCTAGAGCATTCGAGCAAGTATTCGAAGCCGCTACCAACGAACAGAAAGTTAAAATAATGACAGAATTATCGGATAAAAGTAATTTACTGAACAGCACTAACTATGGCCGCCTCATTGCAACTAAACTGGATGTGAATACGTTTAAACTGTCGCAGAATAAGTGGGAGCAGTCTAAATTGAAATAAATATTGATTTGATTATTTTGGTTTAATTTTTTATCTGTGGCTTCAATTACAGGTTATTAAATGAATTCAAATATTTTTAATCTGTTTTTTATATGTTACTATTTTCTTTTTCTTCAAAATATTTTTAATCTGTTTTTTATATGTTACTTTTTTTTGTAGGGAAAGCTTAAGAAAATAGAAAACGTACAAAAATTGACTACGCTACGTTCAAAATATTTATACGTTTTCTCAATAAGTATTTGTTTTTCCTATGTGTGGAATAATGCTTTAAAAATGTAAAAAAAAAACATTTTATATTTATCTGCTACATAGCGCACGCTTACTAGTAAAATATCTAAACTTTAAGTAGTCCTTTCTACTTTCTTTCATACGATAGGTATATTCGATTGTAACAATGAAAATAAACATACAGTGAGGAAAGTATTTTTTTTACTTTATTTATAAAAAACAATACAAACGTTACTTATTTCAAATTAAATCTACTTATTATTTTAAAAAATCTAACTTACGTTTACATTTTTATAATAAATTTAAGTATTTAAAACAGACTTTTTTATAAATTAAACATATTTAATTTAAAATTAAGGAAAAACAGGAGTATCTAGACCGGGTATTGGCATATTCCATTACATCCCTTAGGTACTTCCCCGGGTTTCAACTTGCATACTTTGTTTCCGCACATGTATTCGCCTTTCCTTAGATTTAGTGATGGTGGTTGTGGGTTATAACCTGGAAAATTTAAAGAAGTATTACATATATCATAAATTAATACATATAAATATGTTTTTTAAGATGCCTTTTTTATCATTTCTTACTGACGTTATTTATGAATATAGAAGTTTTTTTTTGAAAAAGACACTGCAATGCTAATGCAACTATAAATTCAATGAAAATCAGACAATAGTAAACGAAAATGTTAGACTAACTAATTAATTTCGTTTAAATATACCTGACTGTATATGCTATAATTATGCTTTCGTTTCTAATTCCTTAAAAGTATTATATCTCCAGTCTGATAAAACAAAATGTTGCAGTAGGTATCAATCAGCATAACGCGATCAGGTAACGGGAATTGAACTCGCGTCTCTTGGAAACAGTTTAAGCGCACTAGCTCCTACGTCATACGTTCACGTTTGACAAGCGTCTTGACTCTACATTCTCTTTGTCTATCCTGCTATTTTAAAGACAAAAGACTAGTAATAAATTAATAATTAATGCAAATACCTTTAACACCAGGTTCAACTTTATGCGGGCTATATCTTACAAATCGTTGCGACGGTCTGTTCATAAGCCAATTGTAAGGATCTGTGGGCGCTGAACTCGCCAAGACGAGCACCAGGCAGGCTATGATGAAGGATAGCTGGAAAATATTATAGTTTTTTTATTAGAACAAATAATTACATTGCCAATTCGATTACTATTTGAGAGAAATGATTATTTTCATTCCCTTTCTTCCTTTTGGTAAGAGCTAATAAGACAAAGTGCAGCGTTGAGTTCTGCTACCCAACACGCAACGTCTCAAACTAGATACGGCATACTTACACCGTGAAGCTGAAAAAGAAGGCTATCATAGCAAAAATGGCGCAGAATTTTGCCTCACAATATTTTTTTTTTCTTGTAACAAAATAAAAACAATGTAATCGATATTACTTATAATACACAAAGAAAAAGGAAACACGCGTATATGACCATATTGATAATATTTAATTAATAATGTATATTAGTTACTATAAATGTATACGAAATATGTAAGATATTTGAAATATGTAACAAATATTATAACTAACAATCGATTCGATTAACTGCGTCGATTCGATTTGCGTTTTATTATTATTTTTTTAGTTTCGCGCTGAATTCCGTACGTACCGAACTCTGTAGGCATTGCGTGTTGAGTGGAGGAGCTCAACGCCGCGCTATGCTTCGTTACCAGAGGAGTAAATTGAAAATAAAATTTAAAAAATTGGGCGGTGGATGGGTAAATCATAACACAAGGTTCCTTCTACACACCATGCTACAAGCGGGGTACAGCCTGAAGCTATATAAAAAACTTTTTCACAATGTGTTATATGCAAACATTGCAAGTTAAACAGAAGCTTTTAAAAATATTTTCTCACAAATTAGTAAATATTATAACGAATACAACCGAACTCTAAAAAAATATATGAAAAAATTAGTAAAAGATTTTAAATGCGCTTTATATCTATTAATAAAAACCAGGAGTGTAGGACTGCGCCACGTGATGGTTGTCAGTTCAATTCTCAATCGGAGAATAATAATATGATGATAATATTAAATTTTTGTCATTTCCCCGACGTTGAGTTTCGCGTCTCAAAATGCAATGTCTTTATAATTTGGCGGTGCGTGGGGTAAAAACAGGTTCCAACTAGGTGTAGGTTCCCTCTACCTACACTTATTTAACGAGAAAAAGTGCAAAAGATCGACCGTCTCCTCTAGGACGAATAATGTCTTAATGGGAACGGAGTGTCTTAAATTTAACAATAGGTTTTCAAATTTACTATGCGGTACAGCGTGAAATTAAATAAAAGAGAAGTAAATAATATATTAATTTATAAATATCCTTACCAAAAAGCGCATGTTGTCAGTTTGTAATGTAAAACGAGACTGAACTAAACGGGTTAGATGACCTGTACACTACAACACCACTCGTATGACCTCACATCACACTACTACTGATATTTTCTGATTTTGCTTAAGAATTTGTACTATATTGTATGTACACACCATTGTGGCTCAGTGATAATCTCCGACTGTAAGGGTGGTAGTTGTGGGTTCAATCTTCAATTGGGGAAATGGTTAGTTCTTATTTTGCTTGTCCTTTACCTAATTTTTTAAGTAAAAAGATAGTGTTTTTATGTATTTCTCTACTCTATATGCATTTTTTAAATATGGCAGAGTGAGGACCGGAGTGCCTTAACACTAGGTTCCCTCTGCTTGTCCTTCTTGACATGGGACATAGCGGGAACCTAAAAAAAATAATTTATCCCACCTAACACAAACAGACAGCAAAATATAGAAGATGTTTTTATATAAAAATATAAAGACTCAAATAATATTGAGGCCGGTCGTGGCGCAGCGGCACAAAGTGTGACACTCAACACGCAATGCCTCCAGAATTCGGCAGAAAGTGGGGAACGGAGTGTCTTAACACTAGGTTCCCTCTGCCTACTCTGCTGTGTGCGGGATACAGCGTGAAGCTGATTTATTTTATTTATTTTTAAATAATATTTTCTCTGAATATATTTTGGTATTAACGTATCCTCCGCATTATAAAGGTCAATTAAAATGATAGCCTCTTATATTAAAAAAGGGGGTTTTTACAATAAGCGTACAAACCATAAAATACAAAGGGAATACCTGGTGATAAAAATAAATCAACAAATTTGTAAGCTCTTGAGGGACGTTGATAACGTACAATTGATATAAATACAATACAAGAGAAAGAAAACTTATTTTGGAATTAGCAATTCGTAGGGATTTATCACTACGAATAGAGTTAGGTCACAAATATTTTCATTCAAGAAGAGCTAGTTCAAATACCGCTACGTTTCCTTATTTTTTTACATTTTCCTAATAAACATTTTTTTTGTCAGTGTACAATAATATTTTTATTAGTACTTTAAAACGTTCAAAAAAGAGATATGTCACTACTTTGTGTTTCCTGATTTAGTATGATTATTATGTCTATGTTAGGCTAATCGTGGCGCAGGGACCGAAAGTGTGACTGTAAAATCGACTGGTTGTGGTTTCGATCCCCACCTTGAGGAAATAAAATATTTATTTATATTTAAATTTCTTCGCTCTGGTGTCGTGGCAAAAGCATAGCGTTGAGTTGTAATCAACACGCAATGCCTCCAGAATTTGGCGAAAAGTGGAGAACGGAGTGTCTTAACACTAAGTTCCCTCTGCCTACCCTGCTGCGTGCGGGATACAGCGTGAAGCTGAAAAAAATATAAGACTATTACTTACCTAATTATTACTTGTGAAACAAACAAACATAACGTGTTTTCACATTAGGTATATCGATTTAAATGATCATGTCTCATATAATGACCTCACGTGTTTCCGCGGTCTTTAAAATGTTAACCGACTCAAATTGAATATAGACTTATATTTAAATAATCATATATAAAGATTCTATGTATGTATGTTTATGCGTGATTTTTATGTTTTTTTTTGTATATGTTACTTTCTGTGACATAACATTAACATTTTTAGAAGCCAGTCGTGGCGCAGGTGTTTAAGTGTGTGTGTGTAACTGTAAACACGACTGGTTGTGGGTTCGATCCCACTCGAGGAAATGAAATATTTATTTATATTTTCATTTATCCGAGTATCCAGAGACAGCGCCAAACGCTATGGTCTCACCATTCCTCTTTTGCCTCGTCCACTGTCATAATCCTGCGCATATATGAGATATTAAGGTAAATTCAGAGTTCAATTAATTTTTATTTTGCATCTAAATACCTATTGCACCCTTTTGTATTGTAGTAAGATTTCTTTTAACGAGTATTATTACAAAACAAAACATTAAAAAAATCATGTTTTTTCTCGCATAGGAGGACATAGTAGGCATGAAAACACAGTATTAAAGACTTAACTCGACATAACCCACCCAACCCAATATTCAGTATATTGCACTTATTATATGTAAAGTATGGATTTTCAATATATTAAAAATCTTAACCAAATAAATTTTAATTACGCCCAAAAACAAATATAGTCTACTCACTACATTATGGCTCCTTAGTCATGTTAGTGATTCATTCTAAAGAACAATAGTAAGACTGTTTAATTTGTAAAGTAAGAATACGTCAACAGTTTCAATGTAAATAAGGAAAATTTATGTCATGGGAAAGTTACAGTAAAGTTATTAGTGTTTTATTTTAAATGTTATGACCCTGATATCAATATCATAGGGCACAGGTTCAATTCCTACGTACGGCAGGTCTTAGAGTGATAAGTATGTGTTAGATAATCTAAACTTCAATACTAATAAATGAGTTTGTTTGTTTATTTCTTTAAACGCTAAGATCTCTGGATCTACTGGTCCGATTTACTTTCTTTTTGTTTTGTAGGAAATCTGCATTCTTCGGAAGTAGTATAGGCTTTATAACATTACGGTGTAAGTCTTAGTTCTAAAAAAGTCCGCGATACCACATATTTATCTCTTATGAATAAGTGACAGTAAGGCATTTCGGAAATGTAACGAAGATAATCTTCGACTTTTATAGCATGTAAATTGGACGTATACTTTTCGAGAAAACGTAAAATTAAAATAATTCAACGGTCTGCTTACTGCCACAGGCTTAGCCACGAGTACCGCGGGGGGCGCGCTTGCCGCCGATGACTTAATATCATACAACCACGTCGTGTTCATGATTGAATATATCAATCTGTTGACTAAAAGTATTATAGACGGTATGCGGGCGAAGTGGGCTAGTATATATATATATATATATATATATATATATATATATATATATATATATATATATATATATATATATATATATATATATATATATATATATTTACCCTGCTTTGTGCGGGATACCCGGCAGAGGATACCCGGGAACCTAATGTTAAAACACTTTAGTTCCCTACTGTCCGATTCCCTTTTCAGCTGCAGAACTGTACGTCACTCATTTCTCCGTCACCCGAGCAAAGAAATGAAAACATTAAATATTTAATTATCCCGAGTGGGAATCGAACCCACAATCGTCGCGTTTAGAGCCGCACGCTTGGTCCCTTGCGCCTCGACTGTCTCTATGTATATAGCTGAATATATTTGTAATGATATATTTTCCCTAAGGCTAATCTTTTGTTACAAAAGGCGGCTTACTGTGACAAGCTTCACTTTGCTTTCTTTTGTTGTCAAATGGTGCAGAAAATTCGAAATAAAGGGGTTTCATATTTATTACAACACGCATGTATGTATACTATTCGATTTTGTAATGGCGGAGTGGAAGTGGGGATCGTTTACAGTCAGTAAACGAATGTTATGGATTCGATTTCAAACTAGGGCGAATGTTTATTAGTTTTCTTTTCTTTTTTTCAGCGTCATGCTGTATCTCGCAGGGTAGGCATACGTGATCAGGTTGATCACCTGGTCTTAGAAACTCTATTCCCACTAAGATATTTCCACTCCCCACTTTCTGCCGAATTCTCAAGGCTAGCTATGCTGAGTGGCGGAACTCAGCACCGCGCTTTGCCTCGTTACTAGAACGAGGAAATGAATATATTAAATATTTAATTCCAACGAGTGTGAGAATCGAACCCACAACAGTCCCTTTTAAATATATAAATTAAAATGTGTCGCTTTTAGAATCGCTTGTTGGAACTACTGTGATAATAAAATGTAAAAAAGTACATTTAAAAATTATTAACTTTCAAAAAAGCCAATAACTAGTATCACGAAAAATAATAATATGTCTTATTAAAACAACTATATAATATTATAAATCAGATTATTACCTATGTATTCAAAATTAACTATTTTGTAATATCGCATTTCATACTAAATAAATGCAAAAGCACATTATATCAAACAAAATTCAAAATATGGTTTTTTTGTTGAACAAATCCTTCATTCAAAACTCAATTATTCCGAAATATATTTGTTTTCTGTATAAAATGATTGAATACCACTAATTAATTTTTAAAATATGGTAACATAACTAACAATATGACAGTTTAAATTATAGTAGTAGTTTTTGGTACCTTAAAGAGCGGAATTGTTAGGTATTTTTTCTAATTATAGATAAAAATATGAAGGATTGCGGTTGTTGTTCTGTGCTGTTCTTTTATTATGGCGTGCCGAGTGTGCCAGTTGAACACTATAATTCCTCAATATCACGTTTTATGGAGAACACACGAAAGAGGTTGCACGATAAAAAAAGCGATAATATTACACAACAGAAAAATATTATTACTTATAGCATTTCATTTGTAGCATTTCAAAAACATTCTCATTTTAAAAAAAACAAAAATCATTCTTAAATAGTAATATTAATTCAAAGTATAGAATAGTTATCAAATATTTACATTATTTATTTGTCTATTTACTACTTAAAATCAGTGAATATGAATTATTATATTATACAAATCACTGTGTACTCCGTTTGATATTTGGATTCACGGAGTAAAGCTAATGCATCTATCTTGGAACTTGAAGCAGAAAGGATTTAGAATTTACATATTTATGTGTCTCTAACTTGTGTTGCAATCCAGCTAAGGTAAGGACTCAGTGGTGTTGACATTCCCGCAGTGAATACATGTTTCATCGTATCACAAGTGTCTGCGTT
>DWQW01012608.1:0-10720 GCA_018249695.1 Heliconius erato demophoon | reverse complement strand
TCAATTGACATGATAGCAAGATTGTATTTTTCATTTTCATTCTCTTATTTTTCTTGTACATTCCTTGATTCTTGATTGAAAAAAAATTAGAAGAATTGATCGTAGACTTTGATGCCCCTTTCCATTTGTTGCCCGGTGCGACCGCACCGCTCGCACCCCCCCAGCTACGCCACTGATTTTAACTGTATCTATTGTGTTAAATTGTTTCTTTTTTACCGATAAATCTTCTTTGTGTGTTCTCCACACAAGTGACATTGGCGAAGTGCGACCTGTTTAATTGACACGCTCGGAACGCCATAAACTAAGAACTCAACTAAACTGAATTGACATTTCATAACTACAACTAAAATCAAATGAAACTAAATCAGCTTCACGCTGTATCCCGCACATAGTAGGGTAGGCAGAGGGAACGTAGTGTTAAGACACTCTATTCCCCACATTCCGCCGAGTTCTGGAGGCGTTGCGTGTCGAGTGGCGGAACTTAACGCCGCGCTTTGCCTCGACACCAAAGCGAAGAAATGAAAATATAAATGTAAATAAATATTTCATCTCCTCGAGTGGGGATCGTACCCACAACCAGTCGGTTTTACAGTCACACTTTGCGCCCCTGCGCCACTACTGGCCTCAACTATAACTACAACTAATAATATTAAAACCGCCACACATTCTAAATAGTAAGAAAGTTTATTATTTATTATAAGTTTCATTATTTTTTAACATTTCCATAAAATAGAATTAAATGTAAACCAGCCACACGACTATATGAAACAAAAGCGCTTTCAGAGCTATTCATTTCCACTTTATTTAGCTGAAAACATTCGTTCCTAACTAAAATGCACTCACATATACACACAGTGCTGTCGGCGCCGCAGGCAGCAACCGCAGCTTTTAATTTCGTCTCTTGTAAACCTCATTTACTACAACAGAGCGAACTTCCATTCTTAAAGATTAATTTAGAACCAATTACGTTTTATGTTTTTACTATATTTGTTTACTTTGCAATATTATTACCTTTATTGGGGGTAAATTTATATATTTATAAATATGTTTCAAAACTTTAATTTGTTTTGTTTTTTAGCTTTACGCTGTATCCCACATTTAGCAGGTAGAGGTAGTCTAGTGTTAAGATACTCCGCTAACCACTTTTCGCCGAATTCTGGAGGCATTGTGTGTTGACTGGCGGAACTCAACGCCGCTCTTTTGCCTCGACACCTAAATAAAAATATTAAAGATTCACATACATACATACATTTCCTCAAGTGACAAGCTTGTGCCACTGCGCCACGGCTGGCCTTAATTTGTTTTTAAAATGAAATATAAAAAAATAACTATCAATACAAAAAAATATCGATTTAGCAAATGTATTCCCAATTTCATTTATCGTCATATACATTTCCGGAACAGGCGGAGAATTTTATTATCTACATCACATTTATTTCAAATGTTCCACCAACCTTTATGACTAAAGAATGAGGCCATCCCTTACGTGTATAAAAGTTCTTATTCTTATTATATGAATATTTAAAAAAATATATAATATAAAAAGTCATGTAAAATTAACATTATATGCTACAAAGTTTATACTGCTGTACATAAAGTAAGCATATAAAATTATTTCTAAAATATAAAATACATTTCTGGAATGAACATCTGAAAATATTTGCTTAAAATTCTTTACAATTTTACGTTAAAAGACGAAATGAAAAATCACTCCATTAACCTCTTATAACCTATATAGAGTCCTTGCTTCACATTTTTAACTCTCTATTTAACAATAATTTTATATAACAATGTCTCAATCATTTGAAATGAATTTTAATAAAATTTAACTAAAGAAGACAATTAAAACATTTCATTTAAAAAAAACGTAAGGCTCGATGCATATTTGCAAGTTACAGCATTTTTCAATTAATAAATTAACACCGGAATCGCAAACCTGCGGCGGAGGTTCCCTGAGGGCCGGTATATTGTATTTTATTTTGTTTCACTTGTAATTATTATAAGTAAAACCCCAAGAGCACGGTAAATTTTCTTCCATGTTGACGTAACAATCCTTGTGGAACGATCTATAAAACTTTGAAATATGTTTATTTATCTTTAAGAAAAAAACATTCTTTTTTAGTTACTTATTAATTACTATCGGTTTCATTTCTATTGATTACTTTAGATTAAAAAAAATAAATTTATCAATTGCTTATGTCCTTTAAAAAGTATAAAACAAAGTCACGTCCCACCGACATAAATACTCGTGAATATTTGCGGTTTTCACTAATACATATAGTGAATATATGTACATTCATAATATATTAGAGTAAAACTGAGACCAAAAACTTGTAATGTGATGTCGTAAAAATATATTTTTTGGGCTTGCCTGCCAAAATGGAAAACAAGAACATTCACATCATCACGTAGTCCACGCTGGCAACCCACGCGAATTAATAAATATACATTTAAATTATTGGATCTCTATAGAAAATCTGTATAGAAAAAATGTAGGTTAAAAATATTACCTCAAAGATTTAGGCCGCTTGTATCTGATTTCCCGAACACCTTTTATTTATATATTTTTTGAATAACTGTTACGCCACTAACTAAAATAGATTTAAAGGAAAGATATTACACAAATATTCAATTAATTTTGAGTCATTTTGACATTGCAGCGTTTCGTTTTAATTCGATATTTATTGAAGTGTCACAATCAGTCTATCTGTCACGGCAATATACGAAATTCATTGGTATGGTAGTATCGCCATCTGAAACGTTATACACACGTATAACGTTTCAGATGGCGATACGTTATACGCAGTAGTGAACGCCAAGGAAGGATGGGTCAGAGTGGAAAGAATAAGAAAGGCAGGGGGTCAAAAGGTCATATTGGGCTGCAGTTCCGAGGAGGAGCGGAATAGAGTAAAGGAGAGATTGAGGATGGCGAGTGATAGGCTCACTGTGGAGGAGGTAAAGAACAAGGACCCGATTCTGATTTTCTGGGACGTCCTCGCGTTCAATACGGACGCTGGTATTACGGGCGCCCTGAAGAAACAGAATCGGGCCCTTTTTCGACGGTATCTCGGACGAGGAATTTCGGGCTGAGGTAAAGATCCGTCGAAAATCGCGGATCCCACTGACTGGCCACGTAGTCATGAGGGTGTCCCCCAAGGTGTGGAACCGAGCTGTTGCGGCGGGGGCGCTGCACATCGACCTGCAAAAAGTCAGAGTGGCTGACTACTCGCCACTCGTGCAGTGCTCCCTCTGCCTGGGCTACGGGCACGGTAGGCGGTTCTGCAAAGAAACCGCACTGAAGTGCAGCCACTGTGGGGGACCCCACATGAAGACCGAGTGCGAAGGCTGGCTCAGCGGCTTTGTTCCGTTTTGCCCGCCATACTTTCCTTTGGTCGCTCGTTTTTATCGTTTGTTGTCGTCGTCGTTAGAAATTTTATCTCGCTGTCCTTTGTCTGTCTGTCTGTTTGTTGTTTGTCTCTTCTTTGTCTTTTGTCGCGCGGATTATCGCTATTAGTATGCAGTATGCATTAGTATTATAAATAGTCATGAAATTTAGAGTAATTTTGGTAGCAAAATGGAAATTTTAGAAAACTTAGTCAAAATAGAAATTTGAATTGTCATATTTTTAAACCTATAAATAAATAAATGAAACATTGGATACACAAAGTCTCCGATCACGTCGGAGGGACGCACAGTAAAGCTTTACATTTAAAAAAAAAACTCGTCACGTCAGCCAATATTTAAGTTTGGTTCAGTATTGTAATTTTGGTCAAAGCTCACTTTGATCCACAATATGTGTCGACTCTACACATATTTTGTCTTAATAACGAATTTGATCTCAAAAGATCGCGCCATTTTTGATTTCGAATTATTATATATATTATATAT
Source organism: Heliconius erato demophoon (assembly GCA_018249695.1). Lineage (NCBI taxonomy): Eukaryota > Metazoa > Arthropoda > Insecta > Lepidoptera > Nymphalidae > Heliconius > Heliconius erato. The sequence goes on along the minus strand of DWQW01012608.1, from coordinate 6,832 downwards.
TTTTTATTTGGTAGGAGTCTTTATGTGCATCAAATTTAGTAATACTATAGTACTTAGGAATTTGACTCGACCGCTGCCTTCCGTCTGCTACCCATATATAAAACAACTGTTGCGACACTCAGGCCGTTCATAAAAAACCTACTGTGGATCAATTTGATAATAAAAATATATAAGTTGATTATTCATTTTTAAGTATGCTAATAGCCATGCATAATATTATTTATTTATTTTACTACATCATACCCAAGCTACATACTATTTATTACATACTACACTTTCTGTATGCTGTTATAAATATAGAAATAATGTCTAATTTGTAAAGTATTAAAATAAATAGTCATATATAAGAATAAAGTTTTGTAATATTTTATTGTTAGACGAGTTAATGAACTTACGAGTTCATTAGCACGCACGTAGTACGTATGTTAAGTACAAAACTTTAATATTAGAAGTTTAGCTACTATATATCTTTACACAACTTTAGATTAGTGTAGGGAACAAATGTAGTGAATTATTTGTTTTTTTCTAATTAACTCTAAAATACGTTATCGTTATCATTAACATTATAAACATACTAGCTATGCCCGCGATTTGTCTGCGTGGAAAACGTAAGTGATACAACTTTTTGACATGATAACCTCTAATAAATCGATGAACGTCGGTTGTACGCACGGAAAAGCATGAGTCATTGTCACGTTTCGACTGACCTTAGAGTGAAAGCGAGAGAGCGGAACTAAAGATGGAGAGGCACGATCGATATAAGCGTTCGACTTGTGATGCATCTGTCCATTCAGGAATAATGTCCAATAAGATTATTTTTTTGAAAATATTCGCAAGTGGAAATAAATTTTTGTTTATTGAAAGTAATGTGTAATTAACACGTAACGTATTATGTAAAATAATAAGAATTCAGTTATAATAATTTAATTCAATTCATAAAAGTAAACAATTTTTGATCAATGTTTTCTTATGGCGTTATCATGTAAAATTATTATCTTTACCGACGGAAGCCATCTTTATGGACAACCAGTATTTTTTTTATAAGATGAATGAAATAAAACAAGCACTAAATGTGAATGGAAGTTTACCACAAGTTAAATCAGTTAAGCCGTTTCTGAAATTAGCGTATATATAATAAATATAAATAAACATTGTTTTGGTTTCTGCTACTTTAATAAATATTCAAAACGACAAATTTTCTCATTTATCATACAGACAACGATTAATTACATTTTTATTATATGTGATGTAAATGATTATATATGATGATTATACACGTACTAATATTATAATTATGTGAATGTAAGTTTGTTTGTTACGCTTTCACGCCAAAACTACTCAACCGAGTACCATGTAACTTTGGACACATATTTTAAAGGTATTAAGAATGGACATAAAATACTTGTTATTAAAAAAAATCCTTTACCTATGATATAAAAACAGATTTAGAGAAACGAAGCTTATAAATATGTTATAAATATCAATTTACCATTACTACCTATGTGTATAAATTATTTATATACGATGAGCTCTACAATACAAAGAATTATAAATTTCAACATACATCCTTTAATCCCGTAGAATTTTATTCGCTCTTTTACGACCGGACGAGATTTGGCTGGACAACGTGAGTGACAAAATTTTCCGGATGCCATTATCCGGATTAACTCCGGCAGAACAAACGCTCTTTATGGTTTTCCGTTTGCTGCTGATCCAGGACATAATTATTTTAGGTCGGCAGGCAGATGGATCTGATAAAATAAAATAAAATTATTATGTATGATATGTACCGATTACAAAAAAAATATGTTAATATTTAATTATAAGTGACATAATAAATTAAAATATTTTTTGAATTTATTTTTATTTTTATAGTTGAACGAAAGACAACAATTACCTTTACACACTAAAATAATCGTTATTAGTACATAGCTTAAAATTTAATTTAAAATTTATGGTAATTTCATTTTTGAAAATTAAAGATGAAACCACTTTTTAAGTTCAAAAACGATGTCTATATATACCTACACCTATACAAAATTAAAAAGGCAAACAAACAGTAGCATGCTTATTTATTTTCTTCGATTTCTATAGAAATTAGAATTCAATAGAATATATTTGATTAACATTCTATATGAACACTATACTCGTATATGTATTCACTATTCATACAGTATATTTATGTCACATATTTTGCTGGATAAGCATAGAGAGAACAAGGGTTCTCTCTCTACTTTTAATATAGTAGATTGTGGATATAAAACATTTAATAGAATTTAGGTGTCGAGGCAAAGCGCAGCGTTGTGTTCCGCCGCTCATTATGCAATGCCTCCAGAATTCGACTGAAACTGGGAAGTGGAGTGTCTTATCACTAGGCTCCTTCTACCTACCCTGCTATATACGGGATACAGCGAGAAGCTTAAAAAAATATATGTAGATATCGTCGTACAAGAAAGTACGAAATTGTGCAAATTAGGAAAGTTGTTTTTAATAATAACTCGTTATGTGTGTGGTACACGTGTCTAATATTGTATTCCGGGATTATTACCTGGGCGTATAGTCTTTGCAGTCTAATAGCAAAGGGTCGCGTGTCACGTGCGTTTTACGATCGGACGTAAAAACCTCTATCCAACCTTTTATCTTTAGCTTATTAAAATTCAATATTTACATTAAAATATTGATATTTATTTCAACATCATCTTTTTTCACCAGAGAGCCTAGTGTTAAGATACTCCGCTCCCCTCTTTCCGCCCAGTTCTAGAGGAACTCAATGCCGCACTTTGCGTCGACACCAGAGCTAAGAAATTACAATATTAAATATTTCAATATTTCGGGGATACCTCGAGTGGAAATCAAACTCACAATTTTTCGCATTTACAGCCACACTCCTGCATGCCGATGCCACGACTGGCCTAAATTGTTAGTCAATCTTAACTTAATTTTACGTAACGTTTAAAATAAAACAAATAATCCGAACAGAGAGACAAAAAACGAAAACCGAAACGCATACGAAAATATACACAATTTAATTCTCTAAAGACTATATCCCTATATCCACGAAGACAAAGTCACGTACAGAAGCTATAAAATATAATTAATATTTTACATATAAACAATGTAATTGGCTCATTTAAATATTAATATATGTGCTTAGGTAAATGTTCTACGCTTTATTATTACTTAATTTTCTTCAGCTTCACGCTGCATCCCGCAGATAGCAGGATAGGCAGGGGAACCTATTATTAAATTACTCCGTGTTGAGTGGAGGAACTTAACGCCGCCTTTGCCTCGGTAGCAAAACGAGGAAAAGAAAATATTAAATATTACATTTCCTCGAATAGGAATCGAACCCACTACTGGTCGCGCTAACACATATGCCCCTGCGCCACGGCTGGCTTCAACTACTACTTATAAATGTCAATGACACGCCTATATTACGACACAGGTACGACAATAGAGTACAACACACTTGACCGATTTCAATTTACTTAATGAATGTATTTAGAATTAGAGTAATACATTAGTAAATGCTAATAAGACGTTGTGGACATTTCAAACCATTCTATATGGTTCAGTATGTAATATTAATAACATATTTATTTAATAACTAACTACTAATAGTTATACTATACTACTACAATATTACTCGAAATCATTGACTGTAAGTCATTAAATCAATTCGATATTTATAAATCAAAATAAATCAGCTTCACGCTGTATCCCGCACACAGCATGGTAGGCAGAGGGAACCTAGTGTTAAGATACTCGCCGACAACGCCGCGCTTAGCCTCGACACCAGAGCGAAGAAATGAAAATATAAATTTATATTTAACACAATCAGTCGATTTTACAGTCACTTTTCCTGGACTGGCCTCAGATGTAGATAAACATCTACATTTCTTAAAAATCTCTCTAATCCTATAATAGAATCAGCCAGTTGTAAAAATTATTGTCCATAAAAATAAACACGATTTATTATTTTATGGACAATAACTTTTATCAACACGCAACGGCGATGGAAAGTATATAATAAAAACTTTTATTTACTTCAAAGCTTAGAAACAGAACCTACTGACAAATCTCTATATTCAGCGTTTCCTAAACATTTTACCGGTATTGACGGACAAAGAAAAATGTATTTTTTTGGAAAGAGGAAAATTCCTGTATTTTGTGAGAGGAAAATTCAGCAAGAACTTTAAGTTATATTTTTAGAGTATTTTATATTTTTCCGATATTACACGTTACTTTGTTAAAATAATATATATTTAATGTTTATCTATATATTATTTATATATAAAAAAAATATTTCCTAGGAAAAGATACATATATATAAATATTCTATAAATCTATGTTTTTATAGCATATTTGCATTTGTTTATGGGTTACGGAATTACAAATGAATAGTTTACGTACTTTAATTGTCTCAAAGTACGCAAGGGTCAAATGAATCTTGTGAAATTATAAAACTACTAATATATGTTGGTACATATTTTCAGCTGAAAAACATTTATATTCTGTGCGCCATTGATGCGAGTGGTACTCAGAATGGACAAATTAAATAAAAGGCCGACTCTGTCTCTGAGTGAATTATTTCGGTCATTTGAAAAGAGTTTAGGTTTTAAAAATGATATAAAATGGACTACAGCGATTCTAATCGTTCTATATCATGTTGCTGCTGTGTATTGGTGTTCACTTTACACTTTTCCAGTGAAATGGCAAACGGTTGTATTGGGTATGTACTTTAATTGATATATTAATTTTGTTGTTATTTTTAGTGTCAGTAGGTTTAGACACTCCGTTTTATTATACTAAAAAATTAAAATTAAATCAGCTTTACGCTGTATCCCGCTCACAGCAGGGTAGGCAGAGGGAACCTAGTGTTAAGACACTCCGTTCCCCACTTCCTGCCGATTTCTGGAGGCATTGCGTGTTGAGTGGCAGAACTCAACGGCGCGCTTAACCTCGACACCAGAGCGAAGAAATGGAAATATAAATTTAAGTAAATATTTCATCTCCTCGAGTGGGGATCGAACCCATAACCAGTCGTTTTTACAGTCACACCTCGTGCCACTGCGCCACCACTGTCCTCACTCACTGTTTTATTATATGACGATACTATACAAGGAAGCGTCTGCGCTCATTTTGCGAGAGCAAAACATATGGTAAAATATTTCAAACCCATACCTAAAAGAATTAATCAAGATTCGTCAAGTTGTAGACGTAGGATATTTTTTTTTAATTTACGTTTTTTTATCTATACTGTATTTCGTGGGACGCAGTTACGAGAAGATATCAATAACGTAAACACATACTACTACAAAAATACTAATAAACGTTGCCGATATGCCACGTTTCATTCTCAAAAAAACATACCAGAACGAAAAAGGTATACCTCTCGCTCTATTTTATATAATCATCATCATCATCAAAGGCACTATAGCCGCTGATGGATTTTGGCCTGGTCCAGAATATCCCTCCATTCTGCCCTATTCCTGGCTTTCTTTTTCCAATCTTTTACGCCCAGAGTTCTCAAATCTTGCTCAACTCCATCCAACCATCTGAGTTGCGGTCTGCCTCGATTTCTCCGTCCTTCCGGTGTACTACTAAACAAGGATTTAGGTGTTCTAGACTCATTCATTCTCTCCACATATCCGGCCCACCGTAGGCATCTAACCTTGATAGTGTTTATTACATATGTGATAGAGCTCGTGGTTGTATGGAGTTGTTCATTTTCTAACACTGCCCTGAATATACCTCTTAAGATTATGCGCTCAAAAACAAGTAGTGTTTAGCGCCCTAAAAAGAGCAAAAGCTCAGTTCTATTTAACGCAATTACATATTTTCTATAATAAACCTAAACAACTTCATCGCCCGATAACTGCAACTCGATTTTGTGAATGAGGCGTGTGCGATAATTTTATTAATTATTTTGTTTGAAAAAATCACTTTTTCATTTTTGGCAAAATCTCTTTTGTTTTACTTGTATTAGGCTTTTATACAGTAGTTAAAACTGTGCTTTCATTTAAAGTGGTGATGACAAAAACATTCTGTATAATATATATTTTTTTAATTAAAATTTATATTTAATAAGTAAAAGCTTAGTGCACTCTAAAGTTTTATATTCCAGTATTTAATGCAAATGCACAAAGCGCAACGTTGAGTCTCACCACTGAGTCCTTCCGTTTCTAAATAGGTGGAACTTGTATTTATTGAGCTTTAAATATTTGAATTAGAAATAAATAAATAAAAATAAATGAAAAAAAATATTTTTATTCTATTTCTTTTTATTTTTTCCTAACTTACATATCAATAAACAGACAAAATCATAAAAGTATTAAAATCATTAGAGCATTTATTACAAAAGTGACCAAAATTAATTAGTATATTTAATAGTAGTCGTGTTGCTGGCGATAATTAACCGCGATATTTTCTGGGCTACAGCAGTTATTAATGTTTCAGATAAACGTGTGCATTTCTTTATGAAATCAATAAATTATTTAATAAACAAATTTAAAAAACCAGCATTTAAAGCTTTTAATTAACATAGCTGGGTAAGCAGAGAAAACTTAGTGTTAAATCACACCTTTCCTCATTCTTCACCGAATTCCGAAAGCATTGTGAGTTGAATAGTGTAACTCAACGTCAAGCTTTGCCTCGACAATAAAAAATATTAAATATTATTCATTTCTTCGAGTGGAAATCAACCCCACCACCTGTCGCGTTTACAGACACACTTTGTGCCTCTGTGCCACGATTGGCCTTAATAAATTAATATAGTAAACAATTTATAAAAATTATAAGTAACATTTAAAGTTGTTGTTTAACTTCGCGC
>DWQW01012607.1:0-10720 GCA_018249695.1 Heliconius erato demophoon | reverse complement strand
ATAATCTGTACCGATTTTTATAAAAATTTAAATTCAGACTGTTAAAAATATTTTATTGAACACGTGTTTCGTGGTTTTTTTAGAATTCACTCCTAATAAGCGGGCGAAGCCGCGCGCGCCCTCTAGTACAATATATTCCTGAAATATACAAAACTGCACAAAAAATTACCATTGGCCATCGATTTGTATTGTGTGAAACATGATAATTGCTAAAAAATATTCGTAATAATTATTTGCTCTTAAAATATTGATCGATTCTTATGGGTCTGAGTGTACCACGCCCAACCTTACGCCCGTAGGGTTAATCACACAGTAAAAATAATACAAGAAAAGTTATAATATTTGATTTTTTTTAGATATTCGAGCTCATTTACGAGTACTTATAGCAAGGTAGGCAGAGGGAAGTTGAGAGGGAGTTAAGATACTCCGATCCTCTTGCATCGTCTAAAAAATATTAATAGATGTATACACGCATTTTTCACATTTGAATTTAAGCTTATAGCAGGGCGTGGCGGAATTAAGCGCTGCAGTTTTAAAACATTTCACTTAAAATTACAACGTAATAAAACCGAATGTATTTAAGCGTTATATTTTTAAAGATTCAATTTCATCTTCTCTCTCTCTCTTTTTTTATTAATTGCATTTTATTTTTTGTCATTAAATGGAATCTCGAAAAAATCAACATAAGGTCACTATGATAATTTTTTCTAGTAAGTTATCTTAAGTATAAGATTTAAATTATATTCATATTTTATGAGACACTCAGAAACTCGCAGTTTCATCTGCTTGAACAGCCAAGCTAAAACTGACTTCATTGTATTATATATAATGATCATTATTTTTACTAAACTTTTACAGTCAGCCTTGGCGTCAATGTCTCAAAAGTTGGGCGATGCGTGGGAAACGGTTTTAATATTAAACTCCCTCTATGTTCTCTCTTTTATGTGTGGGACATTGTGTGAAGCTAAAACTATTTCTTTAGCTTCACGTTGTATCCTGCATGTAGCATGGCGAAACTCAACGCCGCGCTTTGTCTTGACACCAGAGCAAAGAAATGGAAATATAAATTTAAATAAATATTTAATTTCCTCCAGTGGGGATAACCCATAACCAGTGGCGTTTATAACCTTGAAAAAGGCCTAACACTTATAACCTAAAAAAATCTGTATACAAAAATTGAGACTCCCTGCACTTGTAGTAACGAAGTTTCATATTTAATGTCAATACCAAAACAACACCCTTAGAGATCGAATTTAGCAAAATCTCAGCTTAGGTAGCACTAAACTCTATAAATACGCACATGCTAAATTTGAAACTTCTAGCACTTGTAATATTTAAGTTTCAACCCCCTAAAATAACCCATAGGGGTCGAATATTGCAAATATCCGTGTACTAACACGACCCCCGGAAATGCTCACTAGAGCATTTCCGTCCTATAAATAACGGCCATGCAAAATTTGAAATTTTTAGCACTTCTAGTAACGAAGTTTCATACAAATTATCAATCCCTAAAACAACCCTTTAGAGACCGAATATTTTACGTTCTCTTAATTATTTTACGTTCTCTTAATAAGTAAAATATAAAATAATATATTTCTTTGAGCGGGAATCGAACGCACAACTGTCGCGTTTACTGTTACACGCCTGTGACACTAAGCCACGACGGCCGGATAGAAATGGAACCCACAGTCATGCCTCATTACGACTTCCATACATATTAAATTCTATAATTTAAAAACTTTTCAATCCTATTTGTAGAGTTAACAATGAAACAGAACCAAACAAACAGTTCAAACTGTTTCTAAGAAAACTACAAACACGGGAATTTTAGAAAAATAATTTCGAAAGGGTATAAATTTTACCTTCTGTCAATATTGTCCAATTTGAAGTATACAAACGAAAATTAAATTTATTTTATTATAAAATTTTATTTCCTTTTGCTTTTTGTTTGTGATAAATTAATTTCGCTTAACCCTTAAAGGCTATATGGGTGTAAAAACACCCAGGTCTATTTCGTTTTTAGTCGGTACACTTATTAATTTTTGTCACAGCGCTTTGCACGTTTGTGTACATCATAACAGTCATAGTGCCCTATTGATTAAAGTATTTACCTTTTTTATGATTTTTATTGAATTACGCATAGAAAATAGAGATTATTTTTCCGAATTCGAAAAGGACTTATTAGAAGAAGACATTCATAGATATGATCTCTAAAGTGTTGACGATTGAGAAGAACTTCTGTCTCTTCTCTACGAGAATACTTTGTAAATGAAATTAGAAAAAAATATATATTTGAAAATGATGAGAAACCAAAAGTTTCCTAAGAATTTATAGATGTTTTTTGTCACATTTGTAACGAAAAAATTCTATATATTTTTATAATATATAATTCATAAAAGTTGAACAGATTAATGGTATATTATTGTTCTAAACGAAAATAAAAACTTATGATTTGTATTTAGATTTCGTTTTTTTCGTTTCAAAAAAAATATTATGGTCCCATTGTGTATAGTCAGCTGTTTTAGTAGATATTGTTATTTATTTGACTCGATATATACTTTTCATGTACCATGCACCGCTTACTTTTCAGGACATTGCGTGTTGAGTGGCGGAAGTCTCTTCTTAACGTAGCAAAAAAATGTCAATAGCTCATTACCCCAGTAAAAATCAATCACATAGCCATGTGTCGCGTTTACGAAATATATAGCGTGAATAGTCGACAATTTACTTCTATTATAAATGTCAAATCGAATCAAAATTGAAAATATTTGTATAAAATCGAAAGAAAAATAATTTTATTCAAAAGAAGATGGTTAACTATGTTGAACGTTAACTAATTTAGCATTAGTTCATATCAATGTACCTATTATTTATTAAATATTCAAAAAAAAAAAATTTTTTGCAACAACAAATAAAAAATTGAAAAACCGAAAATATTTTTATTAGCATATTAACAAAAGTTTCGATTCAAAAACAAATTTAAATCCTGTAACAATAAACACTACACAAACGTATTGTCCAGTAGTTCCTTCTGCATCCGCTGAACTACTTGCTAGAGAAGCTTTGCAATGTGCTTTAATAATAATTTACGAATAAAACCCACTTTAATAAATTCGGTAATTTTATACTATATATTTCTTTTCTTTTACTATTTTTATTTAAATCTAAATTAAAATTAAATCAACTTCACGCTGTATCCCGCACACAGTAGGATAGGCAGAGATAGTGTTAAGACACTCCACTCCCCACTTTCTGCCGAAATCGGGAGGCATTGCCTGTAGAGTGGCGGAACTCAACGCTGCGCTTTTATCTTGACACCAGAGCGAAGAAAATAAAATATTTAATATGAAAATATTAAATATTTTATTTTCTCGGGTTAGAATCGAACCCACGATCTGTAACCTTTAAAGTCACATCTTTATACAATTGTGACACGAATGGCCTATAATGAATATATCAATTAAATTAATAAAGTAGTCATACTGTCCTATTAATAACGCCTTGCTTAATAGAAATATTCAGGCGCTTCTTATATAATAATTTTACTTAAAGCTTCCAAACGCTTGAACTTTCGATTATAATACTTGTTGTTTGAATCTACAAAGTTATGGACTTAACCTATCTCGATGACAAATCATGAAACCTATTTAAGTAAATTCCTCTGAATAAGTTGGTATTAAACAATTCCCGTAGGATACAATTATAGAATTTATTACATTCCATCTTTAGCACCAAATCTTCTATGCCTATAAATTATGAAATAAATAAACGATAGTAATTAAAACTATAAAAAGCAACTCACGTTAACAAAACTATGTGGGAATATTTTTAAGATTTTTAAAGGTAATTATCTTTACTTAGAAAAGGTTTTTTTTGAAGATATATTAAGATTTTGACTTAGATATACAAACATATGAACGTATATTCCTTCAAAAAGGGCTACTCCTTCTTAATTTTTTATGTTTCTATCTCAGCGGAACAGCGTCTGCCTGTAAAAATCGCGATAGTTGAGTGTTCAATTTGCTCTCGGGAGCGATGGTTAATTGCCCCGTCCCCGCTTAGGTGAGACAAAACGCAGCGTTTAGTTCCGCCACTCAACACCCGATATCTTATATTATCTTTTTAAACTTAGTCTCCTCAAAATGCGGGATATAGAGTGAAGCCAAAAAAAAACAAATAAAAAAAATTGCTTTACACTCTCGCTACAACGTTTTCGCGTAACACAGCGTTTATGACACGTAACACATACAAGTACATACATACATCGCTCTGACGTATACGATATTACTCGCACATTGCACGTGAATATAAGTTTTTTCCGATAGTAAATCACCCGCCACTGTTTCGCTGGCGCTAATATTTTTTCACAATCACAAAACGAAAATCGTCAACGCTGGTAGAAAGCAGTCCATGTAAATGTATGTGTAGTTTGATTTTTTTGTGTATTTTTTATTGTTAGTTTTTTTAATTTCAGCATGAAAAAACGATTTTTTATTTTCTGTCGGAATTTAATATATTGTGTGATATGTGGCGGTACTCAATTTCATGCTTTGTCTTGTCAGAAGGTGAAACAGAATATTTTATTCAGTTGAGTGGGATTGAACTGAAAACTGTTGTCAATATAGTGGAGTCAATCCGTCTGTCAGACGGAACGGACGTCGTTTCGAGTGGGGATCGAACCTACAATCAGTCGGTGACACTTTTGTGCCCCTGCGCCACAACTGGCCTCTGAAGATAAATTTACTAAATAATAAATAATGAGAGTTCTTTTTTTGTTTTGTAGGGAGAAACCTAATAACCTATCACTTTATTCTTCACATTGTACTCAATAACGTAACTGCTACTGTAGGGATTCAAATTCTTACATTTATATTGAAATTCACACATTTAATGACTACAAGATACCGATAATACCGATTAATCAATAACCGATTAAGAATAATTATAAATTATAACTTATAATTATATTTATAAAATAAAGTGTGTGACTAAATTTATCCTGACGTGTACTGACGTCAGAATTGACATTGCACAGCCATTGGAAAACTGTGTTTTTTGTACTAAAAAGTCATACTAACATACTTTTTGTCTAAAACTGAAATGTTATACACCGTGTCCTCGCACAACGATATAACTTCAAAAATGTTTCTATACATTTATTTTTGTTTCGGTTTGTTTTGTGATATTATCATTTTTTAAATATATATTTTTTTCTTTGTCACCACAGAGAGTTGCTTTATAGAGGGACACAGAACCTAGTATCAAGCCTTTATTCAGTTTTCGGTCAATTTGGGACATCTTCACAAATGTATCTTTTTCTGTCTTACTATTGTCTTACGAAATTAATCAAAAAAACAGAATATTTACAATTTTAAAAATTATTAAAAAAAACCAATAGAAGACAAAATAACACAGTAATTTATAAACATTTTTAGAGACGCTACAGTTATGATATCGACTCCAACACGGAAAAATTAAACATACGAAAATAAGACAAGGCATAGGGAACGGAGTGTCCTAACACTAGGTTACCTCTGCCTATTCGGCTTTACGCAGAATACAGATACTAAAAAATATTACCACTTTAAAAAATCAAATCGAATCAGCTTCACGTTCTATCCCGCACACAGCATGGTAAGTAGAGGGAACCTAGTGTTAAGACACTCCGTTCACCACTTTCCGCACAATTCTGGAAGCATTGCGTGTTGATGGTCCGCCATCAATGATTTCAGAATCAACGCCGCACTTTGAATCTACACCAGACCGATTTTTTATAGTTTTATGTTGTATTCAAATATTTCGTTCCTCATTCAGACTTACATACACGTTTATGCATTTGCGACACAACTAGCAAATATTTATTACAAAAATACTAAACATTTCATTACTTACAAAATACTATTGTTATTGTTTTATTGAGAAAATAGTGACAGCGAATATACGGTCCAATAGCTAAATCCAAAGCCGAATATTTTGTTACAGCTTGATGCCAAAATTTGTTTAACCTATCCCAAATCCTACCTGATTAGACCTAAATCCCTCACTTAATACAATGCAGCAGATTAATGCTCGTCGCCATTGCCAATATTACTTTACATTATGGATATACAGGATGGAAGCGTCAGCGCTCCTTTTACGGGAATAGTATATAGGATAAAATATTTTAAACGTATACCTAAAGACATTAATTAACAATATACCTCAACAGTTTAGACGTAGGTTTTTTTTTCATTTCACGATGTTTATCCATACCTGTATTTCGTACGATGCAGTTACGCATAGATAACAATAACGTAAGCACTACAAAACTACTACTAAGGGTTAAATAACTTTGAACTTTGCCGCCAATACCTACGACTCGATTTCGGTATGAGTTGTATGCGGCGGTTTCCCTTTGATCGGTTCATTTTATTATTTATTTTGTTTGAAAAAAACTTTTTCATTTTTCGAAAAAAAAAATTGTATTAGGCTTTTTAGAGTAGTTAAAACTGTGGTTTCATTTAAAGTGGTGCTGACAAAAACACTTTGTATATAGTGTTCTTTTTTTAATATTTTTTTGAAGCTATCTAGACACAGAAGAACATTTAACTATAAGCGCGAAAGTTGTAGGTTCAGAGAAATTATTCCATTTATTGTTTTTGTGTCACATATTGCAGAGGTCGTTGTGGTCCAGAGGTTTCCCAGTGTGGCTGTAAGCGCGACAGTTGTTGGTTCGACTCGCTCCCTGGAGGAATCCATATTCAATATTACTTGGAGGAAGGAAATATTGAATACTTTCAGCTTACCAGAGCTATCTGGTAAAAGGGCAAAGCGCGGCTTTGAGTTCGGCACTTAACATGCAATGCCTTGATAATCTGGCTAAAAAAAGGGAATATTCCGTTTTCAATAAGATACTAAATCTTACTGAGAACGGAGTGTCTTAACACTAGGTCCTCATATCGTGTGGTAGAGTCACGTCACGTAGTTGTCGGCCGGCAACACACCTGTAGCTCCTCTGGTGTAACACGGGGTCGTGGGCGGCGGTAAATACTTACCATCAGGTAACCCGAACACTTGTTTGCCTTGTCCTCTCTGTTAACCTTGTTATGTGCAGGATATAGCGTGAAGCTGAGCAAATAAACCGCACAGGGATAAGCCTATGGGAATATTCGTACAGAGAAGTTATTAATAAGTATTTTTTCACAAACTTTCCGTCAGTTCAAATGTGTTGCATGGCAGATAACAAGGAGAGATTGAAAATAAACAAAGTATTTTAATGAAAGCATTTTAAATTTAAATTAATTTTTCCTAAAATAGATATCAAAGTCACTGCTTCTAAAATTGCCAGTCATTAATGACATTTTAAAATATGTCACAATTTTTATTGACAAAAAATCAATGTAAAAATCAAAGTGTAGTGTGATTGAATTTACAGTTTATACAGTAAAGTATGTTGCGAGGGCGGCAGGAACGAAATGTTTTATATCTTCCGAAAATACCTGAAATTCAGTCGGTTGCAATGTATATTTTATATGAAAATTTATTTGTAGAATTTACAATTTTTCATAGCAATCTCTTTTTAAAAAAAAATCTAAATTAGCTTCACGCTGTATCCCGCACACAGCAGAGTAGGCAGAAGGAACCTACGGTTAAGACACTCCTTTCCCCACTTTCTGCTGAATTCTGAAGATATTGCGTGTCTAGTGGCAGAACTCAACGCCGCGTTTTGCCTCAACAATACAACGAGAAAATTAAATATTTCATTTCTTAGATTAGGAATCGTAATCACAACCTGTCGCGTTTACAGCCAGCCGCTTGTTGCCCTGCACCACAACTGGCGTGAACTGGCCTACTCTATCTTTATTAGTCTAGAACTCGGACGGAGAGTGAAGAACGGATTTTTATTCCACTCCCTCCACCCCCAAACTATATGCAAAACATAGAGTGAATTAGAAATGTATATTTCTTGTTAATTACTAATTTGTATAGACAATGCTAAATCTAACAAAGTTAAAATCTAATCTTTCTCGTATACAGCATAACATCATCCGACAGGTTAATTTACATGATGGGCTTTTGTAATGTGAATCATAATGTGGATGTATTTCTCATTCGCATCTAATTTCGCACATCGCGTCGCGTACTTTGATATAAATTAAAACAGCTATCACGGTGGATGGAATAATTTAATTTTTTTATATATTTATATATATATATATATATATATATATATATATATATATATATATATATATATATATATATATATATATATATATATATATATATATATATATATATATATATATATATACAATTAATCTTTATAGAAGCTTTGTAGCGTCCGTGTAATGTGCTAGTCGTGGTATTAATTAATATTTTCATTTCTTCTCTCTGGTACGAAGGCAAAAAGCAACATGCAATGCTTCGAAAAAATCTGCGAAAAATGTTGAACGGAGTGTCTTAAGATTAGGTTCCCTCTGCCCGCCCACCAAGTGTATGCGATATACAACGTGAAACTGGAAAAAGAAACAACTTGTATTCTGCTACTAAAACCTACACATAAAAAATGCAACCATGGTTGTATCTGTTATATGTAGGGCGTTTTAAAATAGAGGCAAACTGCGCTATACTAGCAATCTTAAGTTTTACATAATATATTATTTACGGTACTATTTCAAGAGCCCTTATAAGTACCCAGACAAATCCAATGGGCCAATCATTCTCCCAGACGCTATAGTTTCCATAATTATATTGCAAGTGTCTGGGAACAATGCTCATGTGAGACCCAGTACCTTGTTCTGACAATAACGAGCTGGTACTAAAAGAAATGGTACCATAAGTAATATATGATATATTGAAAGTAAACTTTGAAGCGCTAACTTATCAGACGCTGCCTACAAAGCTTCTATAAAGATTAATTACAGCTCAGTTTCAACTCACCATCACATTTTAACATAGAATAATTTATATCCTGAAAACTGTTATACTTTATAAAATAATTCTGCGGTCCCTTTGTAGAGTTAGCAATATCCGCAACCTTAGAAGAGCTCTTAGAAGTTTATCTGCATATAAAACTTGTGGAAGAACTTATGAAATACAGTGAAAAATTGTAAAAATAAATTACATTATTTGATTTTTTTAGCTTTGTAAGTACCCTTACATATTGTAGGTAAAGGGAATCATGGAGACAGTTAAGACACCCCGTTCTTCTTGCGTCATCTAAAAAATATAAAATTATGTATATAAGAATTTTAAATTATAACAGAGACGAAATTTGAATTTAAGCTTATAGCAGAGTGTAACGGAACTCCACGCTGCGGTTTTAATATATTAAGTCTAAAATGGCAAAATATTAAAAATGTTATATCTTTAAGCGTAATATTTTTAAAAATTATGTTTCTTCTTCTTTTATCTCACTCTCTTTCTTCATTAATTCGATTATATTCTTTAAAATAAAACTGAATTTTAAAATAAATCAAAACACTAGTATTATTACTTATTTGTATTTGTTTTTGTAAAAAACTCAAAATACATTTTGAAAATACGACTTGATAAGAATAAAAAGTTTTTTCAGTTTTTTTCATCAATACACAGAACACATAACAGAATCATAATTATCACCGCGAGCTCAAGGGTTACAAAGAACTCAAGAAGATAACCAAAACTGCAAAAGTTTGTAACAAAAATCAAAGAGTGTGTAGCCGCTAAAATCCAAATGTACCTAATTATAAAAATAATTTCTTTTAGTTTCCATTATTTTTACCTAAGACCTTAAAAGGTGTTGTTCTCAGAACGTATAATAAAATTTAGACGTAACAATACAAATTCAAATTAATTTCCTTAATAAATATCATTGATATACTTTCTTCTTTAATCTACTCTAAGGAATGAATTCTGGTCTTAATTTTAAATACAAAATATAATATCTATAGTGGCGCGGAGGCACAGCGTCTGACTGTTAAAAGGGTTTTCAGTTTAATTCTCACACAAAGAAATGTGACTTTTTTTATTTCCTTGCGAGAAACTGGCGTTGAATTGCGTTGCTTAACATATCGTAATATCAGGAAAATTGGAGGGTGCGAGAGTAACGTGAAGTCGAAGAAGAAAGCTTAGAGCCGTTCAGGTATATACTATATTATTATTTCATAAGATTGAGGTTAATATTGCGCAGGAGAATATATTTTTTTCATTAGCTTCACGCTGCATCCCGCACACAGTAGGGTAGGCAGAGGAAACCTAGTGTTAAGACACTCCGTTCCCCACTTTCCGCCGTATTCTGGAGACATTGCGTGCTGAGTGGCGGAACACAACGCCGCGCTTTGCCTCGACACCAGAGCGAAGAAATGGAAAAATTAAAATTTAAATAAATATTTCATTTCCCCGAGTGGGGATCGAACCCACAACTAGTCGATTTTACAGTCACACTTTGTGCCCCTGCGCCACGACTGGCCCCAAACACAGGAGGAAGACAGGAGAATATTATTTATATTATTTCAATCGGTATATACATTAAAAAAATACTGTAACTTTAGTTTTTAATACAAGACAAAATTAATTCAGTTAGTACACCAAAGTATATTAGATAAGTAAATCAATTATGAATTTATCGATAACTAGCGGACCCGGACGCGGCTTCGCCCGCTTAAACCGTTTTTGAAAATATTTAACTAATTTAAATGAAAAAAATATAAGTAAACGTAACCATAGTAAAATATTAATAAAAAAACTAAACTAAACC
>DWQW01012606.1:0-10721 GCA_018249695.1 Heliconius erato demophoon | reverse complement strand
GCTGTATCCCGCACACAGCAGGGTAGGCAGAGGGAACCTAGTGTTAAGACACTCCGTTCCCCACTTTCTGCCGAATTCTGGAGGCATTGCGTGTTGAGTGGCAGAACTCAACGCCGCGCTTAATCTCTACACCAGAGCGAAGAAATGGAAATATAAATTTAAGTAAATATTTCATCTCCTCGAGTGGGGATCGAACACCACAACCAGTCGGTTTTGCAGTCACACCTCGCGCCTCTGCGCCACGACCGGCCTCAATGAGTTTTTTAATTGTAAATTATATTCTGAAAAAAAAAAAACAACTGCCGGCTCTTCTTAGGAAAACTGCCTCCCGAACTAGCGGTAACGAGGTAGCTTCCTGAAGGACTGACATTTCTGACATTTCTATATAACTTGACGTTTCAAAAGTGCTTGTAATGGCCTAATTGAATAAAGAAAATTTTGATTTTACCTATCTACTAAATTATTTTGATGTAATCGCTTTGGTAACAAGACGAAGCCCGTTGTTGGTTCCACTATACAACACGCAACGCGTGTCACGTAAATTGGACGGTGTGCGGATAACGGAGTGTCTTAACACTAGGTTCCCTCTATCTACTCTACTATACACGAGATATAGTGTGAAGCTATAAAAAAAGTCATAAAAAGATACAGAGTACATATAATACAGAGTAATGGGTAATCAAATTCTGAGCAGTGAGAGACAATATGTAAAAATCATTGACGTAGTAACATATTTCCCATACGATTATGAACACGGATCAAGGATTTGGACAGTTTTCAAATAGGCGCGGGTTCAAATCCCGCTACGTTAAAATTTTTATATATATTTTTTAATAAATATTTTTCTTCGAGTCCCGCTACGTTAAAATTTTTATACGTTTTCTAAATAAGTATTTTTCTTTCCTAAGTGTGGAATAACACTTTAAAATTGTTAAAAAATATTTATAAAAACAAAAACCCCGACTGCGTAAAACTAAAAAGAAAATAAACAAGCCTAATAGCTTATTAGGATTAATAGTCGTAGATTATTTATTCCTAGGCTGTAAAAAGCTACTTACTGAAACGTCAATTAAACTTTAAATTAACTTTAGGCCGTGATGGCAAGCGTGTAACTGTCACACGCGATGATTGTGGTTTCGATTTCCACTCGGGGGAATAATTAATTAATTAATTTCTTAATTTCTTCGGTATGCCACTTGAGCGCAAAGTCTCTAAAATTCGACAGAAAGTGGGGAACGGAGTGTCTTAACACTAGGTGACCACGGCCTACTCTACTGTAAGCGGGATACAGCGTGAACTAAAAAAAAATAAGTAAAAAGAAAACTTAAAAAAAAATAAACGAGCTATCCTAGTGAGTATTCATTAGACAACGTAAGTAAACGTGTCTTAAAGCTGCATATGAAATTTATATAATTACTAGCGGCCCGCCTACGGCTTCGCCCGCTTAAAATACATGATTATTGATTAAGCAGAATTGATTAACAACTATAATAACTTTTAATATGATTTTTTTACGACATTATTAATTATTAATAATTAATAATGTCGTAAAAAGATCATATTAGAATATTACAAATTAATTTCTATAAGAATTTTTGATTGTTTCGAACTAAAAATACGACCAATGTTGATATTTGATATTCATAAAATATATATAAAGCTAATTATTTAATATACGTATATATTTTTGTAACATTACGTTCTTTTTACCTATGTTATGTTTTTTAAAGCTCTGTTAAATGTGCTGATGTCACTTAATAATTTAATGTACTGCTTCAGAAACAGCCTTAAATGTTAAATTATTGATTTGGGTAAGGATTCATAATATTTTTTGTAAAATAAGTGTAATGTTTGCATATTACCTCCTGTACAGTTTTTGAATTAGTTACACATATTAGTAGCTAAATGTACAATTGGTAAATATGTAGTTATTACAGAGAACACGTAGAAAGGATGTTTTAGGCATTTTTATATAAATTTATTTCAAACGAACGAAAGAACTAAAAAATCTATGTATTTGCTTGATATCTCTTTGAAGATCAAATCGTTCTATATCTCTGTGTTGAATTAATTACGATTAAAACTTAACTGTTATGATTTATGAAGGCAATCTCCACTAACAATTTAATTTTGTTTACTTTATTGTATAAAATATTATATAATAGTGCTTCATAAATATATATTTTTATCAACAATCATATAACCAAGACGTTTCGAATGTCATTCTTTAGCCAGAAATCTTACCAGCGCGATTGCTATATAACATTCGCAGGCAAACTAATGCCTTGAGTTCATTCAAATGAGGATAATTTTTTTTTTAATGAACCGATTTTGATGAACTTTAGTAGTTAAGTTAAGTTAAAACAAAGCAATTGGTGAAACTTTTAAGTAAATCAGTTCAGTACTTTCAGAGAAAAATGTGGACATAAATATATCGACAGACAGACAGACAGACAGACAAGAAATTCAAAAAAAATCTTAATCTATTATTCTTTTTAAGTGTCCCTCTATCCATTTCAGTCAAAATTATTAAATGTACAGACAAAATATTTTTACTGTCATATTATATATAGAGATGATAATGCCAACCAAAAGTTACGAATCAATACTTATTTAGAAAACGTATAAAAATTTGAACGTAGCGGGGATCGAACCCGCGCCTCCTGGAAACGGACCAGGCGCTCTGACCTTGACCTTCCTATTTTTTTTGCCTTGGTACCCGAGCAAAAAAATTAAAATTCCACCGAATGGGAATCGAACCCAAAACTGTCGCGTCACACGCTTGTACCCCTGCGCCACGACGGTTTTCTCTAGTTTTCTTCATAAATATTATATAAAAATGCATATGAATAGATACAGTAGGTACATACATATATTCACAAGTTTACCTACTTTTCAAAGTGAAGCAATGATATGCCTTCGAGCTAAAAATGCTATTTGTGTTCACTTATGCCAATCAAAAATTATTTATTGGCATAAAACGACTCTACATAAATATTTATATTTTTTTTTCTGTTTCCAACAAGACAAATAGTAAAGTAAAAATTTTAAAAGGTGTGTTTAAGTTAATTATGACGATGAACTACTAAATAATGTTTATTCAACGACAATAAACATAATTAATTTAAGTTAGTGAGACGAAACACTAGTACTCCGAAGAATTGAACTTAGAACCGTCGTATTTAAACAGGTACACCACAGCTCATCCAAAATAGCTTCTTATCTGAGATACAATATAAATACTATAAAAATTATGCCCTACCCTGCATTGTGCGGGATACAGCGTGAAGCTGATTATATATGATCAGCTGTCTCGTTGATGTTTAATATATGACGTAAAATCCCGGTTTTAACATTGCCAAAAAAAATCGGAAAATGTGTCGTCGGGTTTCTAAAAATATTTTCCTAGCTTCCGGCTGTGTCCCATATAAAGAAAGTTAGGCAGAGAAAGCCTAGAGTGAAGACACTACGCTCCCCACTTTCCGACTAATTCTGGATTGCGTGTTAACTGGTGAAACACAACGCTGCGTTTTATCTCGACACCAGAGAGAAGAAAAGAAAATATTAAATATTTTATTTCTTCGAGTGGAATCAAACTCATAACCTGTCGCTTTACAATCACACGCTTGACCCCTCTGCCACTATTGGCCTCAATATGTAGGGTATACCCGTCATTTATTATATACTTTATTTGGTTATTTTTACGCTACAAAACAATAGTGAAAAATAATTTCACAATTGTATTTGTAGCGAATAAATTTAGGACGCTGATTTAGTGTGTTTACAAATGTTGTTTATGAATAATATTAAGGAATGTGCAATACTCCTACAAGCATTTCAGGCTCCTTTTGAGCCTTTCATATCTTGTAAACTGATTAGTCTACACGCATGGAATTAAGGGTTTTTATTAAAACCTTCTATCTCGTGATGTATATAAAATTTTAACAATTTAACTCAAACTCATTTTTATGAGTGACTCACTCACCCATTAAAAACATAAACTACTTCTAGATGACCTATAAATTTGATATCAAGTATCAAAATAGTCCATCTATTATTACCTATATTATATACAGAAAAAAAAACTAAAAACTGATAATTACTATCAAAAACGTAAAAAAAATTAAGTACAAAAGTTGTAAGATGTTTTATTATTTGTTTGTTTGATTGACTGATGTATGATTGAACGATGTAACTAACTAACCAACTAACTAAAAAAAATATTAAATTCCCACGTTCACGTTGCCTAACTTGTTATGTGCGGGATATAGCGTGATGGTAGAGAAAAAGTAATATTCAATTTACATAAAAAAAATCAAATCAAATCAGCTTCACGCTGTATCCCGCACACAGCAGGGTAGGCAGTGTTAGGACACTCCATTCCCCACTTTCCGCCGAATTCTGGAAGCATTGCGTGTGAGTGGCGGAACTCAACCTCACGCTTTTGTCTCGATATCATAGCGTCGAAATGGAAATATAAATGTAAATAAATATTTCACTTTCTCAAGTGAGGATCGAACCCACAACCAGTCGCGCTGCAGTCACACTTTATGCCCCTGCGCCACGACTGGCCTCATACATAAAAATATATATGGAAAAACGGTTTTATGTTTATTTATGCAGTACATATAATGAGCTGCTTTAAAGATAATTACAATGCATTACATAGTATAATTATCTACTTATTTTAATAATATTTTTTATTAGTGCATACAAATGTCGAATACCACCCATGTTGTATGAACAGAGGGGACTCTGTTATTAAGACAGTCCAGTGGGTTTAAATTTCCACTCGGTTTTCAAGACATTGCATATGGACTGGTGAAACTAAACTTCGCGTTTTATCTTGTTATTGCAAGAGAATGAAAATAACGCACTCCCTCCAGTTGGAATCAAACCCACAACCCTCACGATTACAATCAATACACTATAGCTGTGGCTGTCATTGCGCAGCGACACAGCATTGTATAACTACTTATTTATATAAAAGGTCGGGGCTAAAGTATTTTCGTATTGTTCATACAAAGGAAAATATTTTTTTAGGTATATTTTTTTATTTATTTATAATATGTATGTGTCGTTTTGATCGGTGACTTGCTGCCATCTTATGGGTAGTGCCATGATCCCATTTCTGTACAAATTTTGAGATATTTGACAAAAAAAATCTGACAGTTAGTATTCTCAGAGTTCTTTTGAGGTTAGCTTTATGCTTCCCAAAGGCTTCCTTCTGCAATGACCTAAACAGGTGGAAATCTGATGAGGCAAGGTCAGGCCTATACGAAGTCAAGCTCTCTCAATTTTTGCTGCGTGCCTATAGATGAGTGCGGTCCGACGTTGTCATGGTGGAACACGCCCCTTCTATTCACCGGCTCCGGCCGGTCAGTTGCTGACAGTAGAAGTCAGAATCGATTGCTTTACGCCAGTTTTGGCGCAGGGACACAAGCGTCTGACTGTAAACGAGACAGGTTGTGGGTTCGATTCCCACTCGAAGAAATTAAATATTTAATATTTTCATTTATTTGCTGTGGTGTCGAGGCAAAGCAACGCAATTTCTTCAGAATTGGGCGGAAAGTGGGGAGTGGTTTCGAGAGCGGTTTCGGCGGAAAGCTCGTGCGGGATACAGCGTGTTTTGTTTTAGTTCATATAATATTATGTGTGTATGTACTCGGACATGCCAATTACCAACCAAGTTGTATGAAGGCAGAGGGACCCTAGTGTTAAGATAGTCCAAACACTTTTCCACTTTCCGGTCATTGGCATTGATTTTCAAGACATTGCGTATTGAGTGGAGGAACTCAACGCCGCGTATTGTCTACTAGATCGGTGAAATATAAATTATTTAAATATAATGTATCTCAATAAATACTTAAAAATATTTTCTCCTCTTCATAGCAATCGATAACTACTCCTTCAAACCACAACCGTAAAGCTGTTTAAAAATTATTTTGAAATAAAATTTAAAAAATCAGCTTCAAGCTGTATCCTGCACACAGCAGGGTAGGCAGAGGGAACCTAGTGTGAAGGCACTCCGTTCCCCACTTTCCGCCGAATTCTGGAGGCATTGCGTGCTAAGTGGCGGAACTCGACGCCGCGCTTTGCCTAGACACCAAAGCGAAGAAATGAAAACATACATTTAAATAAGTATTTCACTTCCTCGAATGGGCATCGAACCCACAACCAGTCAATTTTACAGTCACACTTTGGGGCTCTGCGCCACGACCGGCCTCAACTAATAAAATTTTATACCTTCATTAATTATTAATTCTCATATAAAATGAATAGTAAACTTAATTTATATGATAAATGGATGTTGTTATTCTAAAGGTGACCATTTAATGAATGGAACAAGAAAAATTGTATTTTTAATTATCTTTTGATATGATATTGATAGAGATAACATTTAAGTGTAAGGTATTTCAAACGTGTTTAAATGTTTACTAATCAATTTTTATTTTTTTTAGTTTTACGATCTATCTGGTATACATCAGAGTGGGCAGAGGGAACCTATAGCTTAATACTTATTTAGAAATTTATTTGTCTTTCCTAAGTGTGGAATAAAAATGTTTAAAAAACCTATAGCTTATTCATTTGGACTTGGGACAAAATGTAAACAAAGAAAACAAAGTTTCTCAAACTCTTTTCTATTTATTTTTTGTAGCGAAGCGTTTCCCGTTAGCGTTATATGTACATATGTTTCTAGTAGCTAGATGTACTGTTTATATGTTGTATTTTTTGAAATTCTCACTCGATGATAAATATGATGAAAATAAATTGAAAGTGAGCTTTTTACAAACATTTAAAAAATTATATATTTATTTAATTAAATTACATTAAACAAATCAGCTTTACGCTGTAGCCCGCACACAGCAGGGTAGGCAGAGGGAACCTAGTGTTAAAACCAACCAACCCGTTCCTCACTTTCCGTTTCAAATTCTGGAGGCATTAGGTGTTGAGTGGCAAAACTCAACGACGCGCTTTGTCTCGACACCAGAGCGAAGAAATGGAAATATACATTTAAATAAATATATCATCTCCTCCAGTGGGGATCGAACCCACAACCAGTCGTTATTACAGTCACATTTGGTCTTGTAAAGGAGCCTTTTTATGCTTTATTAAATTTTTACCTCACTGCTCCCTGAATATATATGTAATTTCTGCCGAATTCTGAACTGCTGCGTCTTGAGTAGCGTAACTCAACGCCGTTCCTTGGCTCGTCACCAGAGCGAAGAAATGAAGCAAACAGGCTTAGTAATTTCATATTGTAGAAAGGTTGTTGTAGCATTAGCTTGACACCGACTTCAAAATAAAAAAAAAAACCTTTTTAATCATTTTTGTTTAACTAAATAATATTATTGATGTTACTTTATATTGAGAAAATTTCTTTTTTACTTTTTAGTTTGCTGTTCGAAGTCAGTTGTCTGGACAGCCAGATAGACGGACAATACAATAATTTTAAAAGGTTTCTATTTGTATCGTTTGAAGCACGGAACCCTAAAAAAGGATCATTAAAAAACAGTGTTAAATAACTTTTAACGTTTTTAAAGTGTTAATCACAGACACTTAGGAAAGAAAAATACTTATTTAGAAAACGTATAAAAAATTTGACGTAGTGGGACTCAAACCCAGGCCTCCTGGAAACCGACCAGGCACTCTGACCACTAAGCCATACGTTCTCATCGAGCTACGTCGAAATTTTTATACGCTTGTTACACCTACGGGACTAAGGACTTATTTATGATGTTAGCATCTCTGTAGGGAGATTTTTACAAATTTCCGCTACCCGAAGATAATTACTAAGAATTATCGTCTGGCAAGAGAGAATGCTATTTATTAAATATTTTTAATGTTTATAAAATGTTAATCTACACTTGGTCGTGCCTGGTCGGCTTCCAGGAGGTGCGGGTTCCAGTCCCGCTACGTTCAAATTTTATACGTTTTCTAAATAAGTATTAGTGTTAAATATATTTTACTATTGATTCATTTTATTTTATAGATACATAACTCCATCCAAACAGAAACCATTTGTTGTCAGTACTGTCAGTAAAACAAACAGACATATTAATTAATATTTTAAATATAGTTATTACAAATGTAAACGGTATTAACTTAAACCCATAATAGAATGGCATGATGACATTTACTTATATATATAAACGGCACTTAGAAGAAACAGTTTTTTTATATATGTTGAGTTCAAGCCTTAACTGTATACACGACGGTCGTGAGTGCGATTCCCGGTCAGAGGAAACTAATTATTTAATATTTTACTTTCCACGTTACCGATTTCGGCGGAAAGTGGGGAACGCAATGTCTTAATCCTAGGTTCCCTCTGCTATTTGCGGGATATAGCGTGAAGAAAAAAAAAAATATACGAGTATATATTATATAACATACAACGGAACTACAAATACGCGGTGAACTATATATAAAACTCCGTTGCTGAGTGACTGACAAACAACGCAAAAGAGGGGAAGAAGTAGCCGGAACTACGTGGTGTAGAACGCTGTAATTTTTCACGTAGCTATCTTGGGGAACTTGGATACCTACGGTATCAGGAAAGATTTTATGTTATATATTGAAACACGCAAAACATCTCTCTCATCTTTGCAACTTTATATATTTTACTTTATTTTTTATTGTTTTTTTTAACTTAAAGCAAAATAATATTGTTAATATTTAATGTAGATACTTTACGCATCTCCTAGAACCTATCTCTACTTGCCGCTATTTCTATAGCATTTTATAATTATACCAAACAAGTTAAATCCATTTTAATATAAATATTCCCCGAATCGGAATCGAACCCACAGCTATCGCGTGTACTGTCAGACACTACGCCACCGCGACATGCCATCACTAAATTAATTGCAAAACAACCGTTAATACTTGCTTCAGTTAACGCATCAGACCACATCGTATATATTTATTATTGTTAAATTTGCATTATTTTTTGCTTTTTCACATGTTATATGTATTATTTCGTTTGCATCGTTAAATCGAAAAAAACATTGAACTGTATACCTACTAATATTATAAAGCTTAATTTTTTTTACGGCGTTGAGTTCTGCCATTCAACACGCACAGGGTAGGCTGAGGGAACCTTAAACATAGTGTTAACATTCTCCGTTCGCAGTAAGATACTTCTGTTTTGCACTTTTCAACAAAATTTAGAGGCATTTCAGAAGAGTCCTCAAACTAAGTTTCATGTTCCCTCATCTTAACCTACAATGTGCGTATACTGCAAAAGCTAAAAAATACTTTATTGAACGCGCTAACTTCACGTACTTAACCAACTAGTTTGAATAGAAAAAAAAAATATTTATACTTAGGCTATAAGGACATAACGTCAATGGTTTCGGTGTAACTATGTCACATGAGTCATGTACAAATCTTAGTTACTTCCATTCGAGCACGCGGGCGAAGCCGCTAGTGAAAGCTTGTTTTTTTGCTTCACGCTGTATCCCGCACATAGCAGCGTAGGCAGAGGGAACTTGGGATCCTAATGTCAGGACACTCCGTTCCTATTAAAATACTTCCATTCTCCACTTTCTGGTAAAGTCTGGAGGTATTACTATTCGCTTGTAGAGTAGTGGAGTTCAACGCCGTGCTGTACCTCGTTAACAGAGCGCAGATATTAAAATATTAGATATTTCTTTCCTCCGAGTCGAAAACGAAAAAAGAGAAAACTTTACACAACTATAGAATGCATATTATGCAAAAGAGATTTAGTAAAAACACAGCTTAAATCTACAACAAAATAAATAAATAAAAAAAAATATTCGCTCATCCACCAGAATGGGACTTATAATAAATATAGTCTATGCGCGTATAAATCGCGAGCGAAAACTAGTTTTTGGGTTTCGTACCCAAAGGGTAAAATGGGAACCTATGACTTAAACTCCACTGTCTATCTGGCTGTCTCTCTATCGGTCTGTCACTAGGCTGTATCTCAGGAATCGTGAAAGTTAGACAGTTAAAAGTCTCCCAGATGATTCATTTCTGTTGCTGCTATAACAACAATACAAAAAACGGAATAAAATAAATATTTAAGGGGACTCCCATAGAACCAACAACAAAAAATGTTTTTTTTGTTAGTTTTTATAAATAATGGGACGGAACCTTTCGTACGCGAGTCCAACTCACACTAGGCCTATTTTTTAATAATAGAAAACATTTCCTCCACGCGGCGTTTAAACCTGCAATCGTCAACAAGACACTAAATACTCAACAACGATGTCAACTTTTTGTCACTTGAAAGCCTTTTAAAGCTTTTTTTGAGCTTTTAAAATACTATAATTAATTGTAAACAATTAAAAATCGTTTCTTTGAAATTACCGTATAATATTACATACAGCTTTGCAATAACAGTAAAACAGGTTAAATTGGGTAATAAAATACATAATACCCATTATTATTAGTCTTTACCGCCTTTGTAAGTGATGGGTACAATTCATCAAAATAATTTAAAAATAGTATGACTCTTTAGGCTAACATCAGGCTATTTTACTTTTCAATGGTTGAAGATTCGATTTTTAGTTGTGGTAAATCTTTATGCCAAGCTTTTCTATACAGCTACAATAGTGAACTCTTGTTTATCTTCTATATATATAAAAGGACTTGTGCTGACTGACTGAGGTAAGACGCACGCAGAGCCGTAACCGCTGATGGTAGAAACGTGAAATTTGGGCAGATGTTTATTTTCATATTCTGGACATCCACTA
>DWQW01012605.1:0-10721 GCA_018249695.1 Heliconius erato demophoon | reverse complement strand
CGGCGACGTTTGTCGCGGCGGACGCACGTGCTGCGTCTATTCTGGGCGGGCGGGCGGCGCTCGCCATCGAGCGGGCGCGAAGTAGGTCGCTCCCTGTCTACACTCCGCGCTCTACGGCTCTGGCAGCGATACCACAGACTATCCAAATCAGTTGCACTAATCGTAAAGTATTTACGTTTATATAGATAAACGTCATGAATGTCGATTAAGTAATACAATTACTTTTTTGTAAACACTTGCGAGTGTATAATTGATTCATGTTTTGCGAATGTAAATTAAGAATTTATAATTCTTGTTTAAGTTCTTGAGGCAAAAATGATAGGACAAAGTAAAATTTATTCTATTAAAAATTAAACAATAAAAAACGTGTAATGGCTCTAAATATAGAATGTGAGATGTAATGTATCGATACAAACATACATTTATGTGTAAATATAACATGAAATATAAAATTTAAATAATTATAAGCTTGTATTCCTCGGAAAGATACTTGTCCATGTAATCTGAAATTTGCTTTATATAATAACTAAGTCATGTTACATGATTTTAATTGAATTCGAGTAGATAGGTACTAATAAATTATATAAAATATATAATTTAGTTAAGCAATATATGTTACAAATTTAAAAGACTATAAACCGAAAAGTTATAATTGTATAATAATAGTACTGCAAAAGAGATAAGTATGAAGTTGAAACTTTGAATTGAAAGTTGAAGATATATTTTGTATGAATTATATTTATTGATTATTTTAATTTTTCATCTTATTTTTACTTGGAAATACAAAATCTTATGATAAACGACTTTAAGTCAAAAATACTAGCTACATTTTATATAGTAATTGATATATTATTAAATGTTTCAAATTATTTTTATAACTTCATGTTATTACTAAAAAAATGGTTTTTAACTGAAATGTTTAAAAACCGTTATACATTTAATGAATATAAAATAATATTTAAATAAATACTTTATATTTCTATATGCAACTAAATTTCTTTAAAAAAAATAGAAAATACGTTATATAGCTTGAACTGGACCGAGCTCGGATGCTCTTTAATTTACCACTCTTATTAACCCTAAGTGGCACTTTAAGGTTCAGTCAGTGGATCACCCTGAGACGACTATAATGAATACGAGAAAGCTACAAAATATATAATGGCGCCCTCTTGACGAAGATGAGACACGGTCTGAAAGCACAAGATTTTTGTGGAAATTTTTTACTGGAAAATCTCAATATTAAATGTATGTATAGGTGGTTTTCTTATATACTTAATAATTAGTGGTGATTATATACTTAATATTAAAGTTAGTAATCTTAATGACGTTATTTTCCGATGTTTTATACTTTTATAAATTTGTCTTATAAATAGGGACCTACTACTTATCTTACAAAATCAATTTACACTTTTTTACTTTATTGAGTAATAAATCAACAAAAATATTTCCTAGGAAGATAAAAGAAAATCTTTAATCTACGAAACCAAGCGAATAAAGTATTATTTGTTTCTAAAACAGAATAAACAAACAATTGTAGGTTACAAATTCAACATTTCAAACAAGCGGATCCTGTTCTGAATATAAATGAATATCGAAACAAGGTTCAGTATTTTTTTCGATTTTGAAACTCTTTCAGGATCTTAATCGTATCGTTACCTGTTGAATATTAATAGAAAAAACTATTTTTCCACACAATTCAATATTTGTTTTTCTTTTTTTTTTTTTTATTTTATTTCTTAACACTACAGACACTTGGTCCGTACCCTTTTTAAATGTATTAATTTCCTTATCATATATATTAATTACATTATCGTTTACATACAATTAATACCTATAATAGGAAAATTATATTTTTAACTTTACATTATTTTACAAAATTTTACTTAGATCTAAGGTTAAGCGAATGTCTATATATGTATATTTAACAATTTTTCACATTACAATATATATTAATATATTGTAATGTGAAAAATGAATTTGTTTTTCTTATACAAAGTATTTTTGTCAGCACCATTTCAAATGAAACCACAGTTTTAACTACTCTATAAAAGCCTAATATACAAATATTTTTTTCCAAAAATGAAAAAGGCATTCTTTCAAACAAACTAAATAATAAAATTATCGTTGTAAAATAAAACGCCATTTCTCAAGAACGACGCACGCATACATAAACCTATCAAAGGGAAACCGCCGCACACGCCTCATTCCAAAATCGAGTCGTAGGTATTGGCGGCAAAGTTTAAAGTTGTTTAACCTTTAGTAGTATTTTTGTAGTAGTACGTGTTTACGTTATTGGTATCTATAAGATACAGGTATGGATAAACAACGTGAAATGAAAAAAAAATACTACGTCTAAACTGTTGAGGTATCTTGATTAATTTCTTTAGCTATGGGTTTTAAATATTTTACCCTATATGCTGTTCCCGTAAAAGGAGCGCTGACACTTCCACCCTGTATATTTATATATTTTAAATAGTTCCTCTATGACTTTAGTATATAAACATTTATATTGTTAAAAAACAAAAGTGGTTAACGTTTTTTTAAAAACAAAGATAAGAACACACATGGACTATATGTTTTTAAATTATTCGAAAGGAGATTCTAATAAGTAATTATAATAACGATACTTCATCTAAAACAAAGCTTCTTTCCAATAAGAATTCACACAATTTCATTGCATATAGTATTTTTCACCGACAACTGTATTTTATTTGACATTGCTAACAATATATTTTAATAAAAATATTAAATATAAATAAATATTTAAGGTAATAAAAAATTGTAAAAGAATTATATTAATCAATTATTGATATTATAAACCTGGTCCTACTATAGCAGTCCATCTTAACTATAGGAAGAAATAACAAATGCTGCCTTGAATAATTTTTTCGAGTAGTTTCTTTTAATTGAAATTTCTACTTTACAAATTAAAGAAAATCTGACGAAGGACCATAAGAATAGCCAAAACTCAAGACAATGGCACATTTGGAAAAGTTATTCATAATGGTAAGCAATTTTCGTTTACACATAAAATATTGAAAATTGTGTTGGCTGTAAGAACGATTTACACTTGGGGAATGATTAAATTTAAATTGTTCATTTTTTCCTGTTTCAGTAAAAAAATACACGGCGCTAAGAGCGAAGATTCTTGTTACAATATTTTATCGATCTATAAGTATAGTATACTATTTTCTTCGTAATATAATATATATGTATGTATATAATAATATTTTTTATGCCATTGTCAATTTTAAAAAAATGGAACATCGGGTTATATCTACTTCTATAAATGATTTTATAGCACTTGTAATGTTAAAAATGTTAGGGATAATAGCGTTATTCTTTAAAACCTATAGAGCACACGAACACACAAGAAAAAAAAATAGACGGGGAGACCGAGGGGTTTTAAAACAGAAGCGATTTGAAACAACACTGATTTGTTGGAAATAAAAACCGTTATCAAATGGGCAATGTCGCATAGCAACTGCCAACTACTACCCGCAGGCCCTCTAGGTACACCACCGTGCCTATGACTGCCTTTGCATTTTAAACTCCATCCTCAAAAAACGTGAGAAGTAATTATTACATGATTTTTCAATGCTTTTATGTATACAATGTGTCTATATTATGATACGTGTTATATATGTTTTAAAAACTAACGTCTTAATACACAGTGGGTTTTTACAAATTTTGCTACTTGATTCTTATTTAAACCGAACATGATACGTTTTTTTTCTACTGAGGAAATGTGAAACAGACAACTCACTTCGTTTACGTTTTATATATTTTTGTTCACAAATTTCTTTCAACGGATTTTTAAATAACTATTTAAATCAATTTGTTGAATAATTGTCAAGTTCAGTCAAGTTCATTAATTCTGACATTACTTGATACTCTTTCCAAAAAACCCTGATTAGAACTCTGATGATCACCAAATAATATCTGGCATTATTAGATATTTAAAATGTGTGATTTTATTGATGTTTTTTCTTTTTGTTTACATTTATCTTAAAACGCAGATTTTTCTTGAAACGAAACCCTCGTTTTGATAAAATAGCATTCATTTTTGTTCCTCTATTTGTCTGTCTGTCAACACCATTTATTTCAATATCACGTGGAGGTATCAAATTGAAATTAATATCATTGAGGAGAGAACCTTGAGAAAAGAAAAAAAATCCTTCCAAGTAAACTCAGTCTAAGGTTTTAAGCGTTTATGTATGTATCGTTTTGCTCCAATTGGTAGGTATCAGCTTCACACTGTATCTCGCAAACAACAGTGGAAGCAGAGAGAACCTAGTGTTAAGACACTCCGTTCTTTCACTTTCCGCCGAATTTTGCAGGCATGGCGTGTTGAGTGGCGGAACTCAACGCCGCTCTTTGCCTCGACACCAGAGCGAAGAAATAGAAATATAAATTTAGATAAATATTTCTTTTCCTCGAATGGGAATTGAACCCACAACCGTCACGTTTACAGTCACACTCTTGTGCTCCTGGGCCACGACGACGGCCTCCTTGGTAGGTATCCTTGTCTAATAACGCTAGCTATTTCAAAGTAATAATCAATCAACATTTTAAATAACTTAAAATATTTTCTACTTACTAATAAAATAAAATATTTACATTATAAAATAGTTTAATGTTGTCTGTAATGTAAGGATAAATGGGAAGATGGTGGTTCGTTGTGGGAGGTGGCGCCGCAACGGCGGGTCACCCTATTTGCGTCTCGGAATTTTCTCTATTTGATTATTAAACTGTCTTTATAAATCTGTATTTAATAAAAGACTGCTTTCCACGATAAGTTATCACAATTATATATATGACTGTAAATATATAAAAATGAGGAAATATACTTTTTGTTCACTATTAGGTCTGGTAAACAGATAATTTTTCACGTTCACGTTAATTTTACGCTTGCTACGCGTAAGGAAACGTGTGTACATTATGTGGCGTAAAATAATATCACCTTTTTGTCTTACAGGCCCGACACATCTCTAATTAAATTCTTCGGTATAATTTCATTTAATCTGTATCCCGTATACCGTTCCGGTTCCTACCTAGGGTAGGCAGACGGAACCTAGTGTAAATATTAATATTATAAAAAGAATATAATATAATCTTTCAAAATTTCCTTAAAATGATTGGTTCTACAGATAGGAGGTCAACTTACATTGGAAAATCATGAAATCTCGGTGTTTTTCATCATCTACAATCTATTTTTTTCAATCATTATACAAATAATAACAACAAAACATCGAAAACTAAAGATTTAGCTAATTTAATAAAACAGTTGTTTAAAATAACTCATTTAGCAAGTAGCAATTTGGCCGAACAACATACTTTAAATTGATATAAAATATACAAACTCTATATGTTAAGCAAAGTTTGCCAGAATCCAACAGTGAAAGCTGCATTTAGTTCGGTTAAGCCGTTTCTCAGATTAACGTGAACAAACGCTCATACAAACAGACACAAATTATAAAAATCATTGTTTTGGATTCTACTACACTAACAAATGGCCCTAGTAATATTTTTTCTGACATATTTTCCATGTATAGACACTGATCAGTTACGATTTTGTTGTAAGTATAGATATACTACATACATATATTATTTGTAAAAAGTATTATATTTCATATATATTAAAGTATAAAAAAAGTATAAATAATAATTTAATCATATCTTATTACGAGTTCCATTTTTTATATATTTTTACACAGCACATAAAATATTGTAAACACAAAGCTAACCCCCTAATCAAAGCTTTCTTTACATACAATATCAATATAATAAATTATATGAAAGCCGTACTATACTTGTTTTTCAATCTCGTATAGCTCAGTATTAGTTTTACATCCAATTATAGAAATCTTTACAAAGATTGATTTGCTTTTCCTATTTGTAAGAGAGCAGCTTAACCGTGTCAAGATCGTATACTCCGACCTTAGCTTTAATCAATAAGGGATGTTTGTCGTTAGAAATCTCGTTAAGAATATTAAATATTTATGAGAGCACTTATTATTTTATGGATATTTAACTTCTTTTAACATTGGAATATTTAAGCTATTTATATCTGTAACTCCAAAGTCCGTGTAATTTTAGAATATTTGTTGTATAAACACAATCTAATTTGTACATGACCCCCATAATAAATTAATAATATAAATGTTTAAAATTATGGGACAGTCCGATTTTACTTGAGTTATTTCTTGTGAAAAACCTATATAAAGATATCCTTTAGTAATTGTATAATTTTTTTCAATTACTATCGACGGGCCTCGGCCTCGGGCCTCTCCCGGGTCCAATGTCGATAATACTTAATTAAACAATTATAAGATCACACAGAATTATTCTAATAAATTATCGTGATAATATTTTTGAATAATATTTTATTAATATTACAAATATAAATTAAGTTTGGATAGAAGACTATGTTGGGCCGTCAGGCTTTTGCCAGGAATGACCTTTTTTAGCTAGTTAAAATTAAATAAAATCTGCGGCACGCTGTATCCCGCACACTAGTAGGTAGGCAGAGGGAACCTATTGTTAAGATACTCCGTTTTCCACCTTCCGCCGTTGCAATTCTGGAGGCATTGCGTGTTGAGTGGCAGAATTCAACGCCGCGCTTTTTAATTTACTTTAACTATAGAATGTTTTAAATTGAAGTTAAATCAGGAAAAAATTAGATTTACTAATCTGGTAAATTGAAAGTTTTCCTGATTTAATTTCAATTTCGAACATTCTATAGTTACTTTTCGAGGCTCTGACTGAAAAAACACTCATTCATTAACTGTTTCGGCCCAAACACTTATTTAATTTCACGGACGCCAACACCCCAAATTATTGTTCCATGTTCCTTTCTCCCGTCATGTTTTTTATTTGTTTCTGAGATAACAGGGGATATTTTTTATATTTCATTTAATTATTTCAAATTAAAAATACTTATTTTTTTGAAAATAATTTCATTATCGATAGTTGGTTTGATTTAATTAAAAAGTAGTATCTGAGATTAACTCATTTCGTAATATTAAAATAGTTTATAGGTAATTAGGTGTTACAAATAGTTAAGTACGCGCCTCGACCCCTGCCCCGCACGCCTCCCGCGGCTACTGACACCCGCGAGTTGAGGACGCAGATGGCGTATTTTAAAACTGTGATATTTTCTAAAATATTCATTTTACAACATTTTATTTAGTTACACCTGCCCCATATTGGTTTGTTTGTAATCAAATCTTGCAAGCTAAATCTCACCTCTTTCCCGTTGTCCGATTAAGCTGAAATTTGGCATGTACCTTTATTACCCGTGGCAATGCAATCATTTTGTGTTAATCGCAAAATGACGCCGTATACATTTCAAAACAATCAACCCAATATGTGTGCATATTTTTGTTCAACCAAGCCAATATGGGCATCAAATGAAAGGGAAACTGATTTTATTTTATTTTATACTTTGGTGCTAGTAACCAGGCTCTGATGATGCAGCTCGAAGATGGCCATAGGAATTCAGTAATTAAGAGACACAACCCCATCGAATTTGAGCTCAAATGATTTGTCTTAATGAGTATTTTGGTGCTAAATGGTCACCAGGATTTTATGAAATGCGTGCGTGGCTGATGGGATGATCAGTCGCTACTGCTGGTCCCGCCAGGGTACCGGCCGACACCCGTGGCGTATTAGGCTTAGCCAAGGACAGGGGGCACTGCTAGGATGGACCGTTTTCCCCCCATACTCGATCAGATATGGAGAAAAATTTAAACTTTAAGAAAAAAGACGATGAGGGGTTTGTTGTGCCCGTAGCGGGCGGGAGCGCAAACGAAGGGTCGCCTCTGTTATCAGCGGAAAGCCTAGGTCGTGTTCCACGTCTTCACGAGGTCGTCTCCGGGCGGCCTCTGAATCCGAGGCGGAAAGCTGTGTCTCGATGGAGTCACAGAACACAGCGATGCAAACGGAGAGATGCAAATATCGGAAGAGAACGATGAGCAAAAACAACAACTCTCTCGGCTCTTCCGATGTCGAGGAGAAGGAGAAGCCAAAGAAGTTGACCACCGCCAAAAGAAGGGAGCTTCGGCTTCAAGCGGAGAAGGAGGTATTAAGTTGGATGAGAGATGGAGATGGTCCAACTGGGAGCAAACTCCAGGCTCTCAGACTTGGAGGGACTTAAGGTGGATGGCCCCCTGGTGCAAGATCTGCAACTCTAGGTCACGGATAGCTTGGTCATAATAAACAGAGTCCCCTGCAGATCCGGTAACCTTAAGGGCACTTTTACAAAAGCCTTTAAGGAGGCCGCAGGTGCCATCAATACGGCCGTGGTGATATTGGTGAACAAAACGGCCAGCGAGGAGGTTACGCAGTTGCGGGTGGCCAATAATCGCTTGTCACATGAGTTGTCGGAGCTGCGCAAAGAGATATCGGCGGTGAGGGCCGAACTCGAGCAATCCCGGGTCGTGCAACAGACTCCTCAGCTAAAGGGAAAGGAGGACGAAGTGACGCGGTCAGTAATGGTGCAGGTGGGCACAGTACTGAACAAGCGACTGGCAGCGCTGGAGGACAGGCTCCTTCCGGCAAAACCAGTTCATCCTCCTTTGGCGGCCTTCCGTGACGAGCCTAGTAACGCCTTCCAACCCAGGCCCGTCTCGAAAGCAGGGCACCAAGAATGTGAAAGGAAAGAAAGCCCTGCAAGCCGCACCAGCGGAGCCTCGACCGCTGCATCCTGCTCCGGCCGACGTAACCGAAGGCTGGAGCGTGGTGGTACGCAAGGGGAAGAAGAAGGCAGCAGCCCAGGCTAAGCAGCCAACGCAGAAGGCGAAGGCGAAGCCAAAGGCAAACACCGATTCGGCGTCCTCCTCGATCAGCGGCGGTGACGTTGACTCTGCAGCCAGCCGCAGCAAGCAAGGAGCTCACATACCGAGATGTAATGACCCAAATAAAAGAGGCAGTTAAGCTGGAGGACCTGGGCATCACAGACTTGCGTCTCAGAGTCGCCTCTACTGGTACCAGGGTTCTGGAGTTACCTGGTGCCGGTAGCGGCGAAAAGGCGGATACGCTTGCGCAGCGGCTGCAAGGTGTCCTTGATGCCAGCGAGGTCTTGGTCGCAAGACCGGTGCAGTGTGTCGAGTTACGGGTGAGTGGCCTGGATGACTCGGCCACTTCAGAGGAGGTGGCGCAGGCCATTAGCAAAGTTGGCGGCTGTGATGTCGGGTCGATCAAGGTGGGAGCGATCCGGCAGGACAGCAGTGGACTGCGTGGGTAAGTATGGCAGCGAAAAAAGTGAGCAGTTCGCGGCTTTTGGTCGGCTTCGTTTCGGCGCGAGTGCAACTGCTGCGACAACGGGCTCTACAATGTTTCCGCTGCCACGACCACGTGGCGGCAAAGTGCAGTAGTACACTGGACAGGAGCCTGCAGTGCTTCAGGTGCGGCCAAGACGGACACAAACAACACCAGTGCTCGGCCGCACCTCACTGCCCGATCTGCGAGGTGGCAGGTCGGCCTGCAGACCACTCGGTGGGAAGCACTGCATGCGCCAGAGCCGGATCCTCCAGCAAGAGGAGGAGCGGCCGAAAAAGAGGGAGGAGGCCGACTGAGGTCCAAATAAATGCCCCAGCCGGGCGGGAGGAGGTGCAACACATGGAGGTCAAATAATGGCTCTCCGTGTGTTGCAGGCGAACATAAACCACTGCGCCACCACCACTGCACCACCACTGCCTGGCGCAGTGATATGTTCAGGTGGCGGTTGTTGCGGAGCCTTACAGCGTTCCCGACAGAGATAACTGGGTCACCGACAACAACGGGGTGGTAGCATTGATCACCCAGGTCGCTGCGAGCTCTCCGCCTTTCTCACGAATAGAGAAAGGTGCGGGATGCGTCACGGCACTTGTCGGCGACGTCGTTGTCGTCGGAGTCTACTTTTCCCCCAATTGAATTCTCGCGGAGTTCAAGGAGTTTCTCATTCGATTGGGGGAAATGGTAGAACGAGTTCGTCCGGCGGAGGTGTTGGTCGCGGGCGATCTCAACGCGAAGTCTAGCGTGTGGGGCTCCGCAACGACAGATGCACGTGGTGAGACATTGTCGGAATGGGTAATTGACACCGGTTTGTCTGTCCTCAACCAGGGTACGAAGAACACGCGTGTGCAAAGGCTGGGCGGATCCGTCGTGGACATTACGTCCGCGAGTCTGGCCCTAGCGCGTCGTGTTCGGGGTTGGCGAGTGCTGGATGATGTGGGGACTCTCTTGGATCACCTCTACATCTTGTACGAGATCTCCACACATTCAGCGGTGCAACCAACCCCAAATTCGTCCTCGCGAGAGTACGGACCGCGGTGGCAATTGGGTCGTCTCGACAGAGAGTTGTTGGAGGAGGCCGCGATAGTGGAATCCTGGCTGCCCCAGAGCTTGAGCGTCTGCAGAAGACGCTGCATCCTGGGCGCAGAGGGCGTTGACGCGTATCTGTGATGCGTCAATGGTGACCGAATGGTGCTCGGTAGGTTACGGGCTTGGACACCACCACTGACGCAGACACTCCAACCGGATGTCCTCCGAGGGGTTCTGTCGTCGCTATTCCCGCAGCGGGCCAACCTTACACCACCCAATATGGCCCGCTCTGCAGCGCGTGAAGAGGAGGAAGACAATGTCGCACCACCGGTGGAGGAGGAGGAGCTCGAGGAGGCTGTACGCCGATCTCGGCTCAAGAGCACTGCCCCGGGCCTGGATGGCATCCCCGGCCGGGC